>JBBIGC010085037.1:0-10290 GCA_037576955.1 Lepidarchus adonis
CTCTCTCTCTCTCTCTCTCTCTCTCTCTCTCTCTCTCTCTCTCTCTCTCTCTCTTTTTCTCTCTCTCTCTCTCTCTCCCTCTCTCTCTCTCTCTCTCTGCCCACAGACTCGTCCAGCCCCCCTCACCCTGCCCACACACACACACACACACACACACACACACACACACACACACACACACACACACACACACACTGCATTCAAGCCCTGCTGTAGGCGAGAAGAGTAGAGAACATTCTCCCTTTTCTTCTTGCAGGTCCACGTGTTGATGCCACAGAGGTGTGAAAGAGGAAGAAGAGGAAGAAGAGGAAGAACATGTGAGGAGCTTTCAGCTTAAGCCTCAGAGTTGCTGGAGTGGACGAGCTTTTACCTTTGACCTTTAGAGACTTCAGAGTGTCCTTCGTGCTCTTTGTAGCCCAGTGTGAGGAACAGGGAGGTAGATCCAGGATCAGATTCGGCAGACCCCCCTCAGACACGCCCCCATGCCGACGTGGACCAGGCTGAGGCCGTGGAGGTTCAGCGGGGGCTTCAGGTGCTGCTCCGTCCCGGTCCTGGTCTCCAATGCGTCCAGACTCGACTCAAACTCTGAGAGACAGCGAGAGAGACGCTGCCACAAGCCCTAGCATGAGTCCTCCCCCTCTGATCCCTCCCTCTCCCTCTCTCCATCTGTCTCTCTCTCTCTCTCTCTCTCTCTCTCACCCCCTCCCGTTCCCTCCCTCCTGCCCCCTCGTCTGTGGCCGCTCTTGGGGTTGAGGCCTGGGACCTGGGGGAAGGGGGAAGCAGAAAGGCGAAGGCCTCCACACCAGAAATGATCGTCTAACTTTAAATAAACACTTTTCACACGATTTAGGCATAATTACAGTTCCCTTGACTTCAACTTTGCTATGTTGGGGGGAAAAGACATTAAATGTTGCCTGTGCAAAAGTTTTATTTCTGTTAAAGTCAACAAATTAATAGAACTCGTGCACTAAAATGTTCTATATTCATCGTAGGGGGTGTATACTTATTCCACTTAGAGAATCCAGAAAGTGTATAAACGTTTGAGATTTTTTTAAAAAGCTGTTTTCCAAAGAATTTCTGCATAATTCACCATGAAATTATTTATTGTAGAGAAATTTACCGCTTGGGGTTTCGTTACAGTGGTAGTGAATGGAACCAGATGTCATGGTGTTAAAAATTCTAAATATAACCATTTTATTTACACCCAAACCCACCAGTGAGTGTTTCTATGGAATTGCACAATATTCGAAAAATGTATTTGGTCACCATGACGATAAAAAAGTGAGAACTATAGAAACTCTATATAAACTCTATAAAAACTTTTTATTTTTTTTTATTTTTTTTTTTACATTTGCACATTGGACAATAAAAGCTGCTTTGCACTTTAAACACAATACACTTTATGTAAATAATAATTTCCCTCCCAATTTTCAGCAAATACATAGTGTATAAAGGTGTGTATAAATATCTGTACATATATATATATATTTTATTTTGTTTGTTTTTTTGTTTTATTGATCTCTATTTCTATTTTCATTGATCTCTATTTCTATCTACTTCCATCTTCCTTTTCTACGCTGTATGGTCCACGGAGAACACTGGGTTACATTTCACTGCGGGTCATACTTGTATAACCTAGTATGTGACAAATAAAGCTTCTTGAATCTTGAATAAAGCATCTCTAACTCTTCTCAGGACTTTTGGACGTCTAGCCGTCCAAACAGAAACACTCCATATAACTTCAGAGTGGGCGGGGCTACGCTGGAGGCAAAATGTGTCAATTCTTGTTGACTTTCCTGGTTAATTTATTTGGTTACCATGACAATAAAAAAGTGTTTTTTTTTAGCCAAAATCTTCTCTGAACTTTGGTAAAACAATGTCTCGGGCTTTGGGCTGTGCCTTCATAAGGAACTCACAGTGAGGAAGCTTTCAGAGGAACCAGACGTCTGGTTCCATTCACCGCCACTATGATCCACTCTGAATGACTTTGGTGGCATCATGCTCACAGTGAGGGCATCTCTACGGCTGATTTATCAAAACCACATGAAGGTGTTTCATTTTAAGTCAAACATGCAGAGAAGCAGAAAAGTCTGCACCACAAAATAGGCACATTGTGAATGGGTTATTACTTATTACACACCGCAGATACGAACCAGCTAAAAGGGCTAATTGCAGGCTACATGCTACAAGCTACGTTACTACGACGGTTTTGTCGTTTTTTCCATTCCGCTCGTCCACGCAGAGGTGGCCCATGTCGTTTTTAGTCGCCGATGGCCGCCGGCCTCCCTGGAAGTGTCTTGTTTCAGCTCATGAAGGAATGTCGTGTGGGACAGTGTTTGATAGCTGAAGGAGTGTCTGGCTTAATGATTTACTTTGACTAAGAGCTGCCACCATGGCTTTCCTGTCACCGACACTGCTGGTATTACCAGTACTTATAGGATTGAGTGTTAAAACCCCAAACAGGAAGCTTGTGCAAAGCTGAACGACTAGTACGTTGGCTCCTGTTAGCGATAACAGTAAAGTAGGTTTGTAAAGCTTTCTGATTGGATCAACTTTAAAGGGTCTATGATCTTCATCCTCAGTCTTTAATATTAACAGAAACACTCCATATAACTTCAGAGTGGGCGGGGCTTCGCTGGAGGCAAAATGTGTCCATTCTTGTTGATTTTCCTGGTTAATCCATCAATAGGGCTCAGGGCTGTGGATGATTTTTTGCTTGTCAAATAAGAGGGGTTGATGTTTAAACGATATTTTCCATTCTACCTGTTAAAGTGATGAAAAAGTGAGCGACAAAAGCAGACGAATCTGGAGCTTCACTTCTTACTCAAGTGTTAAAGGCAAACAGGTCTTGAAGCGCTAAGAATATTAGCAATTTCAGATTTTAAAAATGTTAAAGTGGCTTGAAAATACAGGAAAATATAAAAAAAAATGAGATTAGTGTCAAAAAAGTCTAAAATATGGGAGAAACTTGAGGAAAATGCAAGTGATCTGGTTTAAATAATTTTGTGTATTACAAAAAAACATCAAGTGGAAGGTCTACATCATTTTCTTCTACTTTTTGGTTAGTTTCACATCAACGTTTCGTGAGATTTTTCCAGCACAGCAGTAAGTGAAAGCTGAAATGTCAAGAACATTGGCCTTTTGTATTTGCTGTACAAACAACTGAGATGTTCTGAATTCTGAAAGGATTTCTGGGCCATTGGTGAATGTGGGCAGTTCAGAAGGTCTTATGACTCTCCTGGATGAACCCGAGGATGATCTGTAGTCAAAGAGTTTTTGTTTGTTTTGTTTAAAGCGAGAGATTATTGTGATTTATTGCTCATCACGAGGAAAGAGCGCCCTCTGTGGGTGATCTTGAATGCAGAACTTGAAGAAAAAAGTCATAAACCTTAAAGGCCGTTTGTCTTTGAGATTTCTGGTTCCATAGTTCTTACTGAATCAACGTTGCTTTGAGACATTTTTTCTCATTACGTTATTTCTGTGAATCCACCTCAGTTGCCTGTGGTCATTTATTTAATTGTGCACAGAAATGATGAAGGTGAAGCAGAAAGTAATTCCATTATGAAGCATTGAATTACACGCATTAAACATTTTCAGAATGTTTCTTTTTAAAAGGGTATAACTAGATTATTGAAAAACTTTGCAGGGAATTTGTCATTGGAACTGCGATCTGTAATGGATGCATTGGGATTAACTAAACCACTGCAACAGTCTACAGTTAATACAGTTTAAGGCCTTGGTGAGGGTCTTTCTGCAGCAAAAGCACAAGTTCTCATCAGAATAAAGGCAAATAAATAGTTGATGTGTGTTAGAACAGTGCAGGTGATTCCCCCTCAGTGCCTCCACCCATTACAGGAAACGTTCTCAGCAGCAGAACTTGATTGAACCCAAACCAGGGATTTGATGGTTAATTCCAGACTGTCAAGAAGGTCCTGGATTGGATTTGACTCCCAGTCAGGGTTCTTCCTCTGTTCTCCGTGTGTCTGCATGGGGTCTCTAGTTTCCTTCCACAGCTGAAAGACAGGAATGCTAAATGGGCTGGAAACACTAACGTATCCCTAGGTGTGTGTTGCTCCAGCACTCCAGCAACCATAGCTAGTGTTAGCAGACACCCCTCCCCCAATACCTTTCACTGATAACAGTCTCGAAAGTAAAGTAAGATCTTTGACATGAGGAACAAAAGCTGAAAGCTGAACTCATCTGACCACAACACATGTTTCCACTGTCTCTTAATCTATTCGGGATTATCTCTGGTCCACAGAACTCATGTTGCCTTTCTGTTTAGATCTGATTTATGGATTTTCTCTTTGTGCAACAGAGTTTGCTTTTCTTGATGCAGTGATGGATTGTCCACTTACAGCGGTTCTCCAAATTCCTCCCAAGCCCATGACTCATTCTCACGTAAATTAGAAGTTTTCACTATAATTTAGCCTCTGTCCCAACTTTTCAGAAGTGCGTTGCTGGAATTACATTGTAAATTATTATTTGTATGTGAACAAATTTCAATTTGTATGGTCGACCAAATCGGACACAACCTAAAAGTCATCTATTTATACTTCTGTTAGTTATATAATTTGGCTTGAATTTAAAATAGCATTTTTTTTGCTTTGTAAAAAAGAAATTGTAACTTTTTATTAGAATTTTACAACGTTACATTTTAATAGTAATATTGTTGAGAATGGAAAACTGAATTATACAAAATTTAACAGTGAAAAAAAAAATGCATATACAGCCTCCAGATTGTGACCTGGTGAAGTTATTAAACGATATTAAATTAAACTTTATTTTCATTGTGCAGAGTATAATTACAGAACAAATGAAATGCAGTTAGAAGGCCCTGTTGTTGTATTCTGCAGAATGTATAGAATGTATAGAAAATGAATAGAAAGTGGCAGCACCATGCATGGTTTAGATCCTACAGAAAAAACATGGCAGTATGCTGGTGCGTTACCATGTTGTTTAAAAACCCTGATTGAACTTTGAACTTAGGACATCTGCCTCGCTTATCAGTTTCTTTCAACATGTAGACTGTCTGTAGACCAAAGACTAACAAGGATAATCTTGTTGTGTATGTGAAAACATTTCTTTTTCTACAGACAACATATTCGGCCTAGCCCGAGATTTAGACTATGTTGGCTCCCACCTCCCTGAATGTAAAAAAGCAACATTAGACAATGAAACTGAAACCAAAGTGTAGAGTCTTGTTAAACATTCAGCGTTACGGTCACATTTAAGCATGGAGAGTGTTCCTGCCATGTTTTTCTCAGGCTATAATTAAAACTGCTCCCATTTGGATGGTCAAAATGTGCCTGAAGTGTCAAGTCAGGACATTTCATTAGTTTGCACTGAATGGTGATGGTGCCATTGACTTCTTGGAGAGTGCACTGCTTTTGAGTCGAGGTCGTTGATGTGGAGTTAATCAAGCTTTGCGATGACATGAAGCTGGAGGTGTTTACACAAGCAAGCTGTTCCTTGTCCAGGGAGATCAGACTCAGCCCTTTGTGAGGCTCAGGACTAGCGCAATAAACTTTGCTCAGATCCTCCATGGCACTGGTGCTGTAATTCAGCCACTCTTGAAGATACCGCAGATCACAGTCGCAGCGCCAGGGATTTCCGTGGAGTCGTACCTGACCCTGAAAGTCTAGAGGGTCAAAAAAGCCATATGGCACACTGTGCAGACTGTTCCCGGATAGATAAAGCTGTGACAGCATCTCCTGGTCTTTGAATAGATCTCCATCTAGTGCCCTCAGCTTGTTCTTCTGCAGCAGAACAGCTTTGATCAGGCGTAGTCCTCTGAAGATGGTAACAGGAAGTTTTCTGAGCTGGTTCTCAGACATGTCGAGATGCTTTAAAGACGTAAGGTTCTGGAAGAGCTCAGCAGGAAGAATTGAAAGTCGGTTCTGGGACAAGTCCAGGTTGGTGAGATCCCGAAGGCCATCGAAGACGGTAGAGGAGAGTTGGAGTAGGCCGTTCCCACTGACTGTGAGCTTCGTCAGAGAAGACGGAAACACTCCAGAAATCAGCTCTGTTATCCTGTTGTCTCTGAGGTCCAGTTCCTCCAAGTTGTTTAAGCGGGAAAAAACTTCCAGAGGAAGGTGAGCGATCCAATTGCCCCGCAGGGAAAGGGTCCTTAACTGCGAGTTACCGTTAAAGGAATCAGGTGACAGAGAAGAAATGTGGTTCATGTCCAAATACAACGTCTTAAGCTCACTCAGCCCAGTGAAGAGGCCTGCGTCTACCAAAGGAAGATAGTTGAAGGACAGGTCAAGCTCTTGAAGGCTGCAGAGATTGAGGAAAACATTGTCAGGCAGATAAGCGAGGGTATTTCCTTTCAGATGCAGGTTCTCAAGCTTCTGCAGAACATCAAATATGCCTGGCACCAAACGTCTCAGCTTGTTGTTGTTCAGAAGAAGCTTGGTGAGGTTGCCTTGCATGTGGAAGGTCCTAGCCTCTAAGGTCATGACAGGACTCCCAGAAATCTCAAGTTCCTCCAGGCTGACAAGTCCATCAAAGGCATGAGGTGGTATCATGTAAACCGGGTTGTTGAGGAGCACAAGCTTGGTGAGTTGGGGAATTTCGCCGAAGGCGATGTCCTTGACGCCAGATGCCACAATGATCAGCGTTTTTACCCGTGAGGGGATGTCCACGGGTAAGAACTTCATCTGATCGTCTGAGCAGATCATGGTTGTCGCAGAGAAGCACTGGCATGATGCTGGGCCACAGGAACTTGCATGGCTCAAGGCATTCTGGATCAGGAGAAGTAAAGCAAATGCATGTGGCCCAATCATTTTACCCTGGTGAGACAGAAGAGATTCGAATTATGTCTGGGTGCCTTGGGATATGCGCTGCAACAAGCGAAAAACTGAAAACTGAATCAAATAAACGAATTTAATAGGAAATAAATAAACACATAAAAACAATAAAAACGACGAAGGCGAGAAATAACTCCCTGAACTGAGGAAGAAACCTTGGGAGGAAGCAAAGCTCTGTAGGGGAAGATGAGTGGCTATAATTGTTAATATTTTCCATGGTTAGAGGTGTAGGTGCACATGTGGTGATGGTCAGTGGTGGCCAAACCAAACAAGATGGTTGGGTGGGAGGAGCAGAATAATGTGATGGAAAAAAGCATAAATATCTGAGGGCCATATAGCAGTGGCTAGATGATTGGGTCATCTCTAATCACCAAAATTATCCAAGTTGGAGCCAATACCAGATGACTATGGGCTCAAGGCAAGGTTCACCCTGGACAGGAGGCCAACACAAGAGACAGGCAACCATTCCCACACACTCACACCAATGGGTAATGTAGAGTAGCCAGCCAACCTGAACTACAAGCCTTTGGACAGTGGGAGGAAACTGGAGAACCCGGAGGAACCCCAGGTAAAACAGCTTGTAAACTCCACACAGAAAGGCACCTGTGGCCAACCGAACATAGGACCTTCTTGCTGTAAGTTTACTCTAGTAAATGTAACTTAGTGGAACTAAAAGAGTCCAGGACATTCCTATTAAAGACAGCGAGGAATGTCCTGGACCCTTTTAGTTCTAGTAGATAGTAGTAGTTCATCCTCTTTTGGTGTTATGGTCTTTCTAGCGTCTCAGATAGCAATGCTGTAGCACTTGCACTGTATTTCATGACTAAGAGGAATGTGTTGAACTTCATTGTAGCACTTACATTAGTGCTGTCATTTCTGAACTAATGCTTGATTGTTCCTGTACCTGGAAGTCGCTTTGGACAAAAATGTCAGTCAAATAAATAAATTTAAATGTATGTGTAAATATAATGTACAGAAATTGACTGCAGAATCGTGTGTAACCATTATAAATGGCTTTACCGTTTTACTGCAAAAATGCTGTAAAACAGGGCTGCCAAAGCACAGGTATGCAGATACTTATGTGGTGGAATTGCATGGGGGTCAAGCAATTGTGGTGGAAATGTCACCACCACTTAATTTACTTTCAAAACATTACATTTTTTACACTGTTAGGTACTCACTACTGCACACTGGGAACCCCCTACAAGATCTGGCATTTTGGACATTGGAGATAACCCAAGCATCTAGCCACCACCGTATGGCCCTCAGAAATTTACGCTCTTGCTTCCATCACATCAGCTTCAAAGGCTGACAAATATATTCTCCTTGTCAATCAATGTTAGCCTCTTTGAAATCTGAAGGCGTCTTCTATAGGTTGAGACAAACTGCTACAATTCATTCAAGTCTTTTCTGATTCGGCAAAACTGTGACCATTGCAATTTGACTTCTACAAAAACCCAGTAAAGCAAGCAAACAGAATTAGGTACTTATGTTTCCAGGTTCAGGGTGTGTAGATCAGATCAGAAGCTCAAAAAAGCATGAAAATCATACATGCAGGAACATCACTCACCTGTGTCGATGGATTTCACCACAAGCAGAACTTGAGATCAGTGCATTTGAAGAGCAAAAACAGTTTTCGCTTGGTCTGCAGAAGTGGAATATTTGCTATTGGCCATTTGCCCCATGACGTTGCACTGTTTGAGTTACAAAATAGTTCAAACAGTTCAACTCTTTCAAAGGCAAACACACAAGATGAATCAGTGAGGTGTTTAGCTGTTTAAAGGGTTTATTCGTGTTGCAGAGATAGAAGAGATGATTTCTTAAACCGATACCACTGAACACACTGAATGACCATGTGTAATGTGCTATATGAATAAACTTGCCTTGCCTACCGAACAGAGCGTCTCACTGTTATACTCTCAACCTCTGTACCTCTCTACCGCTCTGGCCACTATATTATAAACCATGTGTTTCGCCCCCATAGTTCATTTCTGTAGATTTCGAGACTTTGTCTCGGCTCACGATACAATACGATATGTGATACGTGGCCCATTATAACGATAATATTACGATGCAGTGATTCTGCGATAAATGATATATCGCACAACAATGATGTAGAGATACATCACAGAAACACAAGGATGTGTTATTCATTTACATAAGTAACAACAATGCTATTGTTACCTTCCCCGTATTTGCTTTGCGACCGCAGTTGGAAGCGTGGAGAAACCGCTACTTCAGCTTCAGAACTTCACTTTTGCGCTAACATCATGCTACCAACCGAACTACAACTCCCCTATTTTACACAGCTGACACTACATAGCCCATAACGCATTGCTCGCAGTTCTGCGAACTTGGATTACTGAGTCTTTCCACCTTTTTAAAGAAGAGATCCAGTGATGTGTGTTTGAACCCGTTGACAGGGTTCCCCTTCATAGCATCATCCATCTAATAATGTGCAGCAAAGAGACGCTCAGAGATGTAATCATCACAAAATAATTCACCCTCTGTTTTTATCAATGTTCTAAAAGCCAAAGTCAGACTTTAGATTTAAATGTGGCTGGGGCATTCTGTCTGCTAGCTAGTTGGGAAGTCATTCTTCAGCTTTCACCCAAGTTTCCTGCACTCAGTCAAGCAGCGCCACCCAGAGGTGAGAAGAAGTAGTGAGTCAAATTGGCAACAAATGTTTATTAATTTAAATATAGACATTACCGTTGGCATACCGATTATCATGTTGTGTGAGCAAGGATGACTTTATATTGCTTTCAAGATATTATATATCTTGAAATAAGCTTCTGAAATAAGGTTGAGAGGCTTGGAATCAGTTTTCTATTTGAAAATTCATGGCTAACGCAGTGGAGAACTTTTGGTCATTGATGGCCAGAATCCAGTACACATGTAGCAACTTAATATAATACCGAACAGTATAGACCAAAAAACAAAAAATGTTTTAACAATTATGTATCTTTAATAGAAATAACAGGAATTGTGATTGTAAAAGGGAATTTCTACAGTAACATTTAAAAATGTTGATGTTTACTCCTGCATTACATCTCCTTTCCTTTTAATAACACGGTTTGGGAAACAACTAAACTAATTGTTTTGCACCTGAGAACACACTGTGCATGTGAGACCTGTTTTCTAAACCTCTGTGACTTTATTTATCACAGTAGCACAGTTGATGAGTAGCATTTTAATGTAATGTCATCTGAGGTTTCATGAGTCAGACACATGCAATACAAGTTTCTCTGGATTCCCTGAATTTTCACAATATTAGGTACTTTACATTCGTGGTCCCCAACCACCGGGCTGAGAACCGATACCAGGCCGTAGAACATTTCAAACCAGGCCGCAGGCCGTACAAAAAATGTTAACTTTTTTTAAAAATCCGATCTTAATCAGTAGCATCTAAGTGTGTTAGAGACTCAACTTTGCCGCTATTCTGGATGAAAGTCATGGCAGAAAACCCTGAGATCAC
>JBBIGC010085057.1:0-10289 GCA_037576955.1 Lepidarchus adonis
ATTTGCTGGTATTTAGTGGAATCCATTCTTCCCTCCACCTGTGCAGTGTTTCCTGTGTCACTGGCTGCAACACAACCTCAAAGCCTGATAGATCCTCCTCCATGATTAATGGTGGCAAGGTGGTCTTTTTAATTAATGCTGCTCCTTTTTTCTCCAAACACGACTTTGCTGATTGTGGACAAACTTTTTAACTTCATCAGTCCACAGGACTCGTTTCCAAAATGCATCAGGCTTCTGTCCATGTTTTGTTGCATACTTCTGATGTTGGATTTTATGATGGAGATGCAGGTGAGGTGGTACAGTGGTCTCCCCACAGTAAGAATGTTCTGGGTTAAGACCCTGGGTTCTCTGTGGAGTGTACAGGTTCTCCCCATGTGTGGGGATGTTTGCTCTGGGTTCTCCTTTTCCTCCCATATTCCAAAGGTTTGTTTAGTTCACGTTATATTACCCATAGGTGTGTGTGTGAATGATTACCTGTCTCTGTGTTGCCCTGTGATTGGTTGGCCTCTTGTCCGAGGTAAACCCTCGGCTGGGATCGGCTCCAGCTTCCCTGTGACTTTAAATGGATAAGGGGTTTGGAGAATAGATGGATAGATTCCCATTAAATATCACGTTGCTATAAAAACATGAAGAGCACATTCATTAAAGTACTTCCTGAAGAGCGAGATCGTCTCCAACTCAAACAGAGCAGTTTGTAAAACCACAGGTTTCAGACCGAGAGATTTATTACAGCGTGTATCCGGGAGCCCTGTTGTGCTTTGTAGCTTTTCCCAGGTTCGAGTAAAAATAGCTCAGCCCGTGAGGGGGCTCTGATCTTTCTGGAGAGGTCGAATGAAAAACGCTTGTTATCTTCCACGGCTTCCTACAAAAATAAACACACCACATAAATACAGTCCCAGTGTGCAGGAAATACCTCAACCCTCGACTCAAACTCAGCTTAGCACTGCGGTGGACTCTGCATTTCTGCCCTGGAGCAGTTTTCTGAAGAAATGCTCTAAAATTACACACATTGTCTTCATTGGGAACAACCATAAACAACCCTGAGTGACAGCCAAAGATCTGAAGGCCTCACTGCAACTGGCTCAACTCTGTGTTCCTGAGTCTACATTAGTCTACTGCTACTATAAAGAACGTTGCTGCACGTCTGAAATTAGTGAAAGAGAATGTTAATGCTCCACAGCGATACTCACAAAATGTTTTGTGGATGATGAAAATAAGATTAAACTTTTGGGGAAGAACTCAGCTCTACATCTGGAATAAAAAAAACATCATCCCAACTGGAAAGTTTGGTGGAGAAAACAATATGATCTGGACTTTGCTGCATCAGGATCTGGACCAGAGGTCAGATGAATTCCCCCAAAAATTCTTCAGGATAATGTGAGGACGTCTGTACGTCAGCTGAAGCTCTGTAGAAGTTGGTGATGCAACAGGACAACGACCCAGAACATTGGAGCAAGTCCACAACAGAAAAACGAACTCCACCTTTTGGAGTCAGAGCCCAGACCTCCACCAAGTAGAGAAACTCTGAAACGACTACAAGAGAACTACACACATGAGACGTCTTGAGAATAGGATGGAACCAAAGAGTTCTGCAGGAAGAATGGGATCAGATTGCTCCTGAACCATGTGCAGGTCTGATCTACACCTTGGTTGGTTTGGGGTCAACCAGTTATTAATTCCAAGGGTTCACATACTTTTTCCATTAGCAATATAGCAATAAAGACCAATTGCTTTGTTATTATTATTTCAGGCACATTATGTTTGTCAATACCCTTGACTTAGATAAAGATCAGATCACATTTTATGACGAATTAATGCAGAAAACATGAGATTCCAAAAGGTTCACATACTTTTTTTTATGCCACTGTAAATACAGTGGAAAGCCTTTAAACTGGTCTATATGTTTACATGAATGTTCCTAAAACATCTGATTTCCAAACAAGTCCTAAAGGTAGAGGAGGAAAACCCAGTTAAACACACAACACAAAAATTATTATATTTTGTAATGTTTTTATTGGAAGAAAAACATTAATTTATCTACTGTAGGTGTAGCAGAAGTGAACCTGTGGTGATTTCTCCTTGTTCAGCAATAACTGTGGAAGTTTCAGCCCATTCCTCCACACAGAACAGCTTCAGCTATTTGGGTTTTGAAGGGTTTCCTCACATGAACCTCTCACTTCAATCCAAGACTTCAGTTGGATTAAGATCCAGGCCCAAATGCAGCAAAACAGGCCCAAACCAAGACACTTCCACCACCATGTTTCACAGATGGGACAGGCTTTTTTTATGCTGGAATGCATAAAACATCAGACTCTGATTTCACCTTCACAATTTAGGATCCTCCCAAGGGTTCACTTACTTTAACCACATGCAGATGGATTGTTTTTTTAGTACAGGACCAAATATAATCATTTTTGTGTCATTTTTTCATCTGCTTTTACGATTTTTATGAAAATCAGATGATCTAGTGCAAATGCAAAGGTTTTGTTACCCCTCAGTCAAATTATTCAGAAAATCATTTTGTCATAAAAGATCACATGAAAATATTGCAATTTCTACAAATATTTCCATTTTATAACACATTATCATATGCTGAGGTAATTAAATGTACTTTACAGAGATAAATAACAGGAAATAAAAACAACATTAAATTTTAAAATGAGATATAGAAATAAAATGAAAGTCACAGAGTAAAAGTGTTGATTTCTGATTAGGGTCATGCTAGGGTTTGTGTTTGAGGTCAAGCACTTAACTTACCCTCATTCTCGTTTCCTCAAATCAAAATGAGAAATATTATTCATTAATTAACATGCAGGTGTAAATCCACAATTTTCATATCGATTCCAGTCCAAACATAATGCATTCAGTCACATTGTAGTTGATGAGTCAAGACATTTGGCGATATTAGCTTGTGGCCTGGGACGGAAAATCATCTGCCACCGGATGTAACTGAGCCGTAGGGATGAGATCCGAGCCTGGTGGTGGTGGATTGCGGTTTCCATCGTCCAGTCAGTGGAGTAAATAAGGACGTGTCTGGCTGGAAGCGCTTTGGGGCTCAGTGGGACACACCAAAGAGGGTAGAAAGGGACACCAGCTCTTTATAAGCCCCCACATTCATCTGCTGCGGAGCAAATTGGCTGCCACCGGGGTCGTCCCGGCCCATCTCGCTGGAAATGAAGACTGAAGCGGTTCAGACGGGCCTGTCAATTTGGCCTGACGCTGAAGGGGTGTGCTTCAATCCCCCTGCACTGCTGGAGTAATCTCCATCCACCGGCAGCCTGGTTAAACACTGCCCTGTCACAGCTCCACCTTATGGGATTTTTATTACTGCGAACTAAATGAACTGCAATAGCCCATCTGTGCACCCACACTATCCAGGCTCCGCCCACTAATGCCCGCTTTACAACGTGCTGGATAAATTTCAATTCAGGATACAAGCATGGGTATTTTTTACAAAATAAATGCAATATATCTTTAACAGAATATTAAACAAAGAAAAACAACAATAATAATTATTGTTATTATTAGTAGTAGTAGCAGTATCCTTATTATGATGATGATGATGATGTTTATTATTATTATATATATTATTATATATATAAAATACATACAAAATACAACCTGGAGTCAGAAGAATATTTACAATGTAAAACACAATGTAATGATTTGCAATTGCTATGATTTGTATACACCTACTGTAAACCATATTTTATTCATGATAGAACATAGAAAACTGAATGTACAGTTTTGAGAAAAAGTAAGGTAATTTTCAATTTAGTGCAGCAACACATCTCAAAAATGTTGGGACAGGGTGTTTACCACAGTCTGTAAACGTCTGGGAACTGAGGAGACCAGTCGCTGCACTTTTGGGAGAGGACAGTCGTCTCGTTCTTGTCTGATACAGGATTCTTTTTGCTCAACATTCCTGGGTTTTTGTCGGATTTTTGTTTCATGATCAGAGATACAGGTTTTTAAACTGAGCGCTGATAAGTCACAGTCCCTCTGTTCTTTAGTCCAGAAGACATGGCATCCATATTTTCCAAAAAAAATTGTCATTTTGATTCTTCTGATCACAGAACAGCTTTAAACGAGTTTGGTTCAGAAAAGATGGTGGTGCTTCTGGATCATTGGTTCACCCTTTATTCCTCTGTCCATATCTGAATTTTTAGATCATTTGTTCAATTTAAAAATCTGAAAATGAGCCATGCTTGCCAAACAGAGTTCAGAAACTATATCCCATGTCTTGTACAGTCTCCATCTTTGTTTTCATTGCCATGTGGTTATTGTGTGTGTATATCCTAGCCCTGCCCTTTATTATTATCAGGTGTGTTTCCCTAGCTCCACCCTCTCGTGTGTCGTGTTTCCTGTATGTATTTAGGTTCCATTTTTGGTGTAGTCCTCATTAGATCTGTTTTGTATACCCCAGCATTCAGATCCCTGTGATCTTCAGATGTACAGCTTGTTTATAAAAACCCATTTTTTATTATTGCAGAGGGTGTGGCACAAGCAGAGAATCGCCAAAAGCATTGAGAAAGGCACCAAGGCAGCAGCAACAGAGGTATTGCCGACCAGTGGTCTGGTAGAGGGCTCCGATCTGATCTCCATGCTACAGAGCAGTTTATCAACATCCATGTCCCCGGCAGCCCTGGAAAACTTCACCACATCTCAACTTGAGCTGCAAGGTACACCGGCCAAGGGACTCATTGAATCAATTGAATCTGCCCAGGGACTCCGGAACGATTTGCAGAATTGGAAAGTGAATCGTTTGAGGGAAGTGAATTGGCTGAAAGCTTCATGGAATGATGACCCTATCGAGAGAGAGGGGGAATTGATATTCGGATTTGCTGAACCAAGCGACATTCGTTAGAAGGCACCATGAGACTTTGGCCACACTGGGAAGCACTAGTGACTTCAGTTTTACAGGAGTATGGAGTTCCTCTGCAGAGTTCAGAGGCTGTAAGAGTAGCAACAGCCAAAGAGACCGCTGCTGAAAAGCAGGGCTAAGACTGAAAAGATCACTGCTGAAAGCTGGGGCCTCTAATTGAGTTAGCAAACTATATCACCGACATTGCTGATCCACCCGTTGACGCTGCCCTGTTCATTTTTCCACCCACAACCACTGTCAATGCCGCTTGATCCACTCTAACCTTGCACCCGCTGTTCCTTGGTCGTCCACCCCCCAGCTCTGGCAGGTGGGTCCTCCAACTGTTCTGCTCACCAACAAGCAAGGTGTTCAGGAGCCTTAACAGGGTCTGTTTCCAGCATTCAGAGGCTCCATTATCTTGGGGCCTGTAGGTTGTTGTCTGTACGTTCCTACACCCCCAAGCTCTGTTCTTGTTCCATTGCCAACTCAAACGCCGGCCCTACTCGGAGCACCTGTATCATCCGGGCCACTGTCACCGCGGTCTGGTTTCTGGTGGGCACTGCAAATGCAAATCTGGATAACAGGTCAATTGCAACCAGAATGTATGGATACGGGTTCCTTGGGCAACCCAGCAACAAGAAATCGACTGCTAACATTTCCCAGGGGTAGCTCGTCAATATAGCCCCAAGCAGTGGGGACTTATCAGCTCCCTGACTTCCTGCCAGGCACTCCCCACATTCCTTTTGCCACTATTCAATATCCCGTCTCAGGCCCGGCCAATAGAACAATTCCATTAAGACCAGCACTATCCTCTTCCCTCGTGCATGACCCATGGTACTCTTCTCATCCCTGTTGGCACTCCTCCTCCCAAGGACCACAGTTTCCCCATTTCCAGCCTCATCTAGGGCTCAACGCATTAGCACCCCCTTCAACTGAGGCCATTCTTCCAGCAGCCACTGTCTCAGTCGGATGCACCTGTGACGGCATTGGATCCTGCCCCTGCTGCTCTGCCCAATGCACGAGAGGCCAATGATTGGTCACTACCTCAAAGGTCACCCCCAATGACAGTCTCTAAATTTCTTCACTACTGCCCACTTCATGGCCAATAACTCTAGTTTAAAGGTGCTGTAATTTTGATTATTCTTTTTGGCTAGGGTTTTCGACTTGCACACCTGATCACCCTTTTGCACACCCCTCCCCATACCTGAGTCAGCATGGCCCCCAAACCCTGGAAGTTAGAGTCAGTATAAAGGCAGAATGGCAGGGTATAGTCAGCATAGGCAAGTATAGGGGCCTCCAGGAGTGCCTGCTTTAATGTCTCCTCCATCCAATCCACCTTCTGCTGGGAGGTCACCCCCATCCCCTTCAGCAGTCCATGGAACGAGGCTGCTTTTCCTGTATACTGAGGAATGAAGCATCAATAATAACCCACAAATCCCAAAAAAGAGTGGACCTCCTGTACCGTTCCTGGTCGCGACCTCCCTTTTACAGCTTCTGTCTTCTCAGGGTCGGTCCTGACCCCTTCCTGGCTGACTATGTTGCCCAGGTAACGCACCCGAGCTTCAACCTGTGGGCCTGCCAATACCCACTGGGCAAGTCCAGCATAGAATTCTAGGCCGCCCCGGTCAGGCTTGTGAGCAATTGCTCGATGCGCAGAAGCAGGTACACATCCTTGTGGGTCTTACAATAATCCATGCAGAACCGCCACAAGCCATCCTTCTTCCTCACTAACTCCACCGTGGCGCCCGATGGACTGGCACATTCAGTGATGATACCCCCCTTAAGCATTGCTTTCAGCAGGTCCCTCCATTCTAGCTGGGCAAGGTGGCATCGGGGGAGCTTTATTGGGTACAGGTGGAGTATGCAGACTTGGAGTGGCACCTTTCCTCCTCATACCCATGCCACGGCCTGGCTACACACCACTTGTGTTGCCCTCTGAGCACACCCGCCCACACCAGTGCCCCTGTAGATGGCTATATTACCCATGGCGTCACTGTCTTTAATCTGGTGGCTTGGGACTTGTTGGGCTACCTAGAGCCATGTGCCCAGCCTTACCACAACGCAGGCAGATGGGTCTTCCCTGCTTATCCCATCTGGGACCCCTCGTTGGCAGGATGGGGGTGGATCGCTACAGACACTTTCCAGAGTCAGCCTCCCTCTTGCTCCCACCTCCATTCATTGGTTATCTCCTCCCTAAGTCCTTGGATGAACAACCCCACCTTTTCCCTTGCTGATGGCATGTGAAGAAATCAGCCCTCTGCTTTGCCAGCCCAGTATTCTTCCAATAGAGGATTTGTTTTTCCTAAGAAATCCAGTAACTTTCCTGTATTGTCTTTCTTCTTGGTTCTTAGCAACTTTACCTCCTTGTTAGCTTCCCTTGATTGAGCGCTCAGTACAAAGTCTACTTGCTGAGCTGCTCTTAACAATTGGGCCCAGATACCTACCTTGCCTTAAATGCTGTCTTTACTGAACCATTGAAGTAGTTTACCCCACTGCCCTGTGCACCCGTGTGCTGACACTGTGGAAGACTATAGAAAGCCCATTCAGACCTCTAGTCCACAATTCAGCCCAAGTGGATGACTTTGCCCCACACACTCAGTGCAGTTCAGTCACTTCCCTGTGCTTTCTTCACTCTCCTCCCCTCTTGCATCATCCCACATGTTGACTGACCCGTGAACGCCTGTTGTCACGGCTGCTACAAATGAGGAGAAAGCACACAGAACTCAGCCCCACCTCCCCTGCTACTCAGCCAAAGTGGGTCCCCACAGAGGAAAGCAAAACCACTTCCCTTTAAGCTGAGCAGCGAGCGTTGTGAGTCTGAGCTGATCCTCCTTTGTCCTCACTGTTCCTTTCTCCTCCAGTTCACTGCTGTCCTCCTCCATGGCACGCTTCGCTCATGTGCACATCCACCAACCCAGCGTGGTTGCTGCTCTGCTGAAACAGGGTCCTTCCATAGCGACTTGAATTTCTGGCATCCCGTTCACGCATCTCCCAGTCTGAGCACTGTTCCAATGCAAGAGCCACTAAAAACAGAGTCTCTGCACAAAGAAGAATACAGGTCCACACAAGCACACCTAACATGCCGGCCACCATCTTTAAAAAGTCCCGCCTCCTTTCCGGCTCATCAGCAGCCAATCGATTGCAGCCAGGAGCACATGGCAAGGTCCCCACTGCCGACCGGGACACTGCCTGAGGAAAATACATCAAAACAAACATAACCACTCAGTTTTTACATTTTCCCTTTTCACACGGCATTAAGCCAAAGGGAATGTATAAATACTATTAGGGTAAGAGTCAATATGTTAAGAACACTTACTTCTTTGCTAAATTAGCATCAGTATTGGGAAGCTGATGTCTTAGTCTTTTCTTGGTAATGTAAGCGGCTCTATTAAATTTGAAATCTGCTTAACAAAAGGTAGACTCACCAATGATCTCAGAGCTCTGCTTACTGTTACATGAATAATGAACTTTTTGGCTACTCATAAAAGTATTAATTGTGGAACAGATACTTTAATAATGATCACGTTTTCAATGTCATTGTATGGTTTATGAACATGTGTATGTTCCGTGTTCATTTTATCCCGTGTTTTTTTAGTTTTAGAGTGTTTATAGTCTGAGTTTCTCTTATTTGCCTTTCTGATTCTAGTTTTCATTTTTAGTTCCATGTAAGTCTTTGTTCATGTTTGTCGTCTGTTTTCCATGTTCCTTCAGACTCTTTGCAAAGAGTTTCTTTTCTATCATGATCATGTCTGTTTTGACATAGCTTGTCTTGTCCATGGGTAAGTGTTGTGTTTAGATCACTGTCTATAGTGGTAGCCCTGCTACTGTATTTGTATATAAGCAGTTGCCATAGGTTACTTTATTATTTAGGGCTTTATTCTGCGACTGACCTTATATTGTATTTTTTGTTTTCTTGAAATGTTTCCTCGTTGCGGTCAGAGGTTATAATAGTCTTCTTGAATTATATAGTTAGTTGCTATGTTACCTTTGATTCTGCATGTTATTCTTTGCTGTTTCTTTGGTTCCAGGTGTTGTGTGTTTGTTCTTGTTCTAAACCAGGGGTCGGCAACCTTTACTATCAAAAGAGCCATTTTGCCTCTTCAACTAAAGTTAGATCGTCTGGAGCCGCAAAACATTACACAGCGAATAAACTTTTTTATTTCACCCATTACAACAACTGAATGAGGCAAACAGAAGTGCAGTGTGCATGTGTAGGCCTTCCTGTATTTGTGTACAATTAAATTAAAATGTAGCCCACTTTAATGTAAAATAGTCCTGTCTAAGTATTCTCTTCGTGGTCCCATAGTGTTTGTCTTCAGTCGGGTTCTAGTTTTTGTTAACATGTCTTGGTTCCTTGGCCTGTTATGTCAGGTTGGTCACTTCTGATCTGTACTTGGTTGGATTCTGGTTCATTTGTTAAGCCTTTTGTCTCTAGTCCGGTTCATGATAATGGTTATTCCAGCCTGTGCCTCGCCAGTTGTCCCGGCTTTCAGTTGCAGTATTAGGTGCTGTAGTCAAGTCAAGTCAATTTTATTTATACAGTGTTTTTATAACTGACATTGTCACAAAGCAGCTTTACAGAGATTATAGAATCCGGGTTCGAGCCCCAATCAGCTAAAGGCGACAGTGGCAAGAAAAACTCATCCTCCTGTGATCCACACTGGAGTGTGATAGAAAGGGGAAAAAACTATGAACAAATAAGATCAAGAGTTCAATGTGAGGAGGCATCTTCAGTTCCTTAGGTGAGATCAGGTAGCTTTCTGTCCATGTGCTCTCTTCAGTAGGCATGGGGGAGGATGGGCATTTACGCTCTAGAGAATCGTCAAGGTTATCAAAGTGAATATTAAAGTCTCCTATAATTAAGCTTTGTCTGTTGAAACAAGTAAATTAGAGATACAATCAGCAAATTCATTTAGAAAATCTGAGTATGGCCCTGGAGGTTTATAAATTATAATTAATGGAACTGTGGGGATTTATTTTTTTGTGGTTACAAGTATAATGTCAACCTGAAGAACTTCAAAAGATATTAATTTGTGGGTGAATTTTTGTGTGACGTTTAAATAATCACTATAAATGACTGCGATGCCTCCTCCTCTTCCAGGCGGACGAGGCTGGTGTAGATAATTATATCCAGGGGGACTAGCCTCATTTAATGCTATATATTCATTTGGTCTGCACCATTATATTGACTAGGTTACTAAAACACACTCTTTGAGTATTTCTATATGTTTGTTTAGTACGGGGAACAGACACAATCTAAATATGTTGAAACCTGGGTGACTGGTCTAAGCAGCTAGCAGACGGTCGGTTTAGCCTGTATGTCTGCTCCCTGGCCTGGGCTCTGTCTGTCTGTCTGTCTGTCTGCTCCCTGGCCTGGGCTCTGGATTGTCACCGATTAACTACTCTGAGACTATGTGCTATGCTG
>JBBIGC010085067.1:0-10289 GCA_037576955.1 Lepidarchus adonis
GTGTGTGTGTGTGTGTGTGTGTGTGTGTGTGTGTGTGTGTGTGTGTGTGTGTGTGTGTGTGTGTGTGTGTATAAAAAGTCTTTTGATACAGTGGTTACAGAAAGTATTCAGACCCCCATGAATTTTTCACTCTTTGTTATATTGTAGTAGCCATTTGCTAAAATCATTCAAGTTCATTTTTTCCCATTAATGTTCACACAGCACCACATATTGACAGAACACAGAATTGTTGACATTTTTGCAGATTTGTTTAAAAAGAAAAACTGAAATATATAACATGGTCTTAAGTATTCAGACCCTTTGCTCAGTATTTAGTAGAAGCTCCTTTTGATCTAATACAGTCATTAGTCTTTTTGGGAAAGATGCAATAAGTTTTTTACACCTGGTTTTGGGATCCTCTGCCATTCCTCCTTGCAGATCCTCTACAGTTCTGTGTGGCTGGATGTTTCATGGATGTTGGTGGCATTAAGTCATTCAAGAACAGTCATGGAGTTGTTGTGAAGCCACTCCTTCATTATTTTAGCTGTGTATTTAGGGTCATTGTCTTTTTTGGAAGGTAAACCTTCGGCCCAGTCTGAGGTCTGGATATCCCTGTACTTTCTCTGTCAATATGTGGTGCTGTGTGAACATTAATGGGGGAAAAAAAGAACTTTAATGATTTTAGCAAATGGCCGCAATATAACAAAGAGTGAAAATTTTAAGGAGAACTGAATACTTTCCATACCCACTATATGTATGTATGTATGTATGTATGTATGTATGTATGTATATATAATCAGGTTGGAAAACAGTTTTAACTCTAAAAATGTGTAGTCAGACAAAATTTGCACAAATGGAGAAATTTCAAGACCATTGTCATTTTCTCCAGAAGTGTTTGAACAAGCATCACTGCAAGCGTTTGATAGTCTGTGAAGCAACAAAGGTGTTCAGCACCTTAAGGCCTCACTCTGTAATACTCATGTTTGAGTTCACCATCAGGAAAACACTGATCAATGACAGTGTGCTTTGCAAACTGAAATGAGAAAATTAACTTTTAAGTTTAAATTAAAGCTCCAGGAAAATGTTTTGTGGACAGAAAACCTTTTTGTTTCAAACAAGAAGAAAAAGTTTGGAGAAAGAAAAGCACTGCATTCCAGCATAAGAAGGGTATTGCACTTGCAAAACATGTTAATGGAAGGGTTTGAACTTCTCTTGCAACATCCAGGCCAGACAGTCTGTCATCATTGATGGAATAATGAATTCTAAACTATTGCAGAAAATCACAAGAGAAAGTGTTTCAAGCAACCAGACAATGAGCCTAAACACACAAATCGTAGCCATAATAATGTTAATGTTTTGTAATGAAGACACAGTCCTGATTTTAAGCCATTAGAGATGTTGTAGAAAGACCTGAAGCAATCAGTTCATTTGGCTCGTTACCTTTAGGACTGTGTGAAAATCCAAATCTAAACAGTTCACAAACATTCAAGCACCACTGGAAGAATCATGATCAGATTTACATTTTTTACAGTGAAACTGTGTTTGACATGACTGCACAGTCTTCTCTTACCTCTAAAGATGTTCCCATTACAATTAGCAAGTCTGCTATTGGGAAGTCTGTGAGGTACCGGAAAAAGTGCTGAGGCAGCTCTTCGCCAAAGAACACGATGTCAGGTTTAATAATTCCATTACAATGAGGGCAATTAGGCACTGTTCCTGCCATTATATCATTCTAGGATGGAGGTGAAAAAAAAGGAATAAGCCTTCCATCTCCTCAAACAACATGATTCAGCACGAATTCTTAAAAGCCCAAGCTAATTTCTTTTTTATTACATGAACACACTTTGCTGAGGTGTAACTATCGACACTTACACGCAGTTCTTCTCCCTTGTAGTCTCTACGACACACTGTGCAGGTGGCTGTAGCAAATGTTCCATGTGCCTCCACCAGCATCTTAGGTGGAATACCTGCCACTAGAATAATAATATACAGTTGTAATTAAGGACTAAAACAGGTACTGTATGGACAATATTAATTTGCCTTATTGAGGTAAAAAAAAAGATGCTCACTTCGCTCCAGGCCATCAATGTTCTGAGTATACATCCGCAGTAGTTGCCCCTTGTCATTAAGTAGCCGGATGAAGTAGTGTGTCAGATTTGGCTGATAATTACCAGGATACAACTCCTTCGCCAAAGCAAAGAAAGGTTTAGGGTTGTGGTGAAAATAGTTAATTTCAAATATAGCCTCAGCATATGGTAGGTCATACTGTTGGAGATTGTCATAAAGACCACTTCCAGGCGACCTGACAGAGAAACAAACAAACAAATTGAATTTTTGATTATTTTTTTTTTACTAAAACCAAATGAATCTTCATTATGGAAGCATTTTCTACCTGAAATCTGGAATTCCACTTGGTGTACTGATTCCTGCTCCAGCCATCACAACTATTCTTTTGAACTCTTGTTCTCGAATGCTTTTTGCAATGTCCTCTAAGGTCTGCTGCTTCCCACTGCCACGACCTCCACCAAAAATCCCTTGGTCTCCACAGCATTTGTGAAAGGCTCTCCTACATTGGGAACAACAGTTGCAGGATGTGGTACCAAACAGCAGAGAAGAAATGTTTACTTACTACCAAAAAAGGACCCACAGCGTCGGGAGAAGAAATGCAGAGATCTTCTGAGGGGCATATGTCCTTGACAGACCTGCAAAGTGTTTTGTTAGTATAAACCCATCTCCCCATGCTAACAATTGAAACATACTGACTAGCTCATTAAGCAGAAGCATATAAAACGATTACGTGTTATATTACAATATAAAAAAACCCTAACGAAAGAAGACAAATAATAAAGTAAAATAAAATGAACAGATGTCTACAAAGATTCAGTCCTGATAAAGTAATTACAAGTACAAAATAAGTAAGTACAAAATAAAAGTTTTGTATGAAACTGACAGTACACGAAGAGTTACCTCTTCCTCGAAGTAACATTACTCCTCTCTCACTGTAAACATTTATAGTAAAGAAACGTCTCGATAAAATCAGCAACGACGTCATGTTGACTGTCCACCCAGATGATTAAAACATGAGAATTCGTGTTACAAATATGTTCACCCAATTTTACATGCGGGTATAAACAATAACAAACTGCCATGCAGCTTCCGTTAAAGGTTAAAGTTCGTCCACTGACGTGCATTGACGTAATACCGTAATGCTCAAAAACTATTGAAACAGATTTAGCAAACGACAAGTTGGATTTTCAGTTATATGTCAAGTCATATTTTTATTTTACATATATGAATATAATTAATGTAATTAAATAATACATGTAAAAGTTATTAAATGCATCTCTCAAGGAAACGTATTCCATAATTTTAGTGCGTTATCTTACTGATACTTACGGTAGTGATGCATCGCTAGCATAAACAATGTCACATAATTGACTAAAAATGCCAGCGGTTTTCATAAATGTTATTTTTTTTCCATACGCTACATTCATTAAGGGGGAATAGAACACGTTTTATTTTAGATTTCATCCGACGTTTATCTGAACTCCAAATAATTAAAGGGACTTTTATTATAGGATTTAAGCTCCCGGTGCAGTGTCGGTAGGAAGTTAGTGTAGTTGTGTTGCAGGTTTGCTGTTAGGGTGTAGAAATAGCCAGGGCTGGTCTGTCCATTCATCACATTTTAATTTCTGTAGTGGTTAACACAGGACCTTTTCAGTATGAAAGATGTGCCTGGATATCTGTCTCTTCAGCAGGGCAAAAGTGCCACTCCTGCGATGGCGGCTCAGTGGCATGCTTTTGAAGAGCTCTACAATAAAAAGTGAGTTGTGTCATGCTGACGTGCCTCACCACTACAGACTGTTCTTCTTTTGTCTATATTATTATATTAATATAATATAATATAACATTTATTATAATCATTATTTCTTTATTATTTTACCAAATACTTATGCTTAATTATAATAATATTGGTATGGTTATTATTATATTGGTGGTGATTATGTTTATAGATATTTGAAGGTTTGTAAAGTATGTTTTTTTTCATGTGCTGATATATATTTTTTCATTCTCAGGTTGTGGCATCAGTTGACTCTACAGTTGACCGAGTTTGTCAAAGATCCCTGCTTCAAAACTGGTGATGGTCTTATACAGGTGTTTTTATTCAACCGTTTCTTACTCCCCTTATGAGTTATGAAATATTTATTTAATATTGTTATTTGTGTAAAATTAATTCAATAACTTTTCCTCTCCAGCTCTATGAAAACTTTATCAATGATTTTGAGCACAGGTAGGCGGAACCTAATTCCTAATGCTATATAGATAGAATAAAGTAACACTGTAAAAAGGGTTTTAAAAAGGTTTTACTTGTCGACTGATAAGTGATTGTAATCACCTTCTGCCAATAATTACAGGATCAACCCCCTTTCCCTGGTGGAAATTATTCTCTATGTTATCAGACAAATATCAGGTAAGAGTGAAGTAAATCACCAGAGTGTAAATTCTGAACTTTGTCAGTTTATTCTACTCGCTAATGTGAACCTTTATGTTAATCAGTGACTAGGTGGCCTAGCTGTGTGTAACATTTACTTCATTTTAATCAGTTTGCATGTATATTGTCAGTGCACATTCTTTAACAATTACAATGCCTTCCAAAAGTATTCACCCCCTTAGCATTCATGTTTCGTTGCCTCAACCTGGAAATAAAATGGATTGTTTGAGTTTGCACCATTTCATTTACAGAACATCCCTACAACTTTGAAGATGGATTTTTTGTGATAACAGAAATAAACAGAACAGCATGCATAACCACCCCTAAAGTCAGTACTTTGTAGATCTACCTTTTGTGGCAATTACAGCAAACCACTTAGATAAGTCTATATGAGCTTCCCACATCTTGCCACTAGGATTTGTACTCGTTCCTCAAGGCAAAACTCCTGTAGCTCCTTCATATTGAATGGTTTTCACTTGTGAACAGAAATCTGACCGCAGATTCTCAATTTCAACACATGTAAAGGTTTGCGTTTGCATTATGCTTCAGGTCAATGTCCTACTGGAAGGTGAACATCCATACCAGTCTCTCATCACAGGTAGACTGACACAGGTTTTACTCAAGAATTTCCCTGTATTTAGCAGCATCCATCTTTCCTTCGACTCAGACTAGTTTCTCAGTCCCTGCTGCTGAAAAACCTCCTCACGGCATGATGCTGCCACCACCATGTTTCACTGTGGCGATGGTCTTCATGGGGTGTGAATGGATTTTCCTTGGTGGCTGCAATTTTAGTCTCATCTGACCAGAGCACCTTCTTCTATACATTTGGGAAGTTGCCCACATGTCTTTTGGCAAACTCAAAACATGCCTTCTTAACGCTAAGTAATGGCTTTTGCTGGCCAGTCTTTCTAAAAGCCCAGTCCTATGGAGTGTCCAGCTTATTGTGGTCCTATGGACAGATACACCAGTCTCTGCTGTGGATCTCTGCAACTCCTTCAGGGTTACCTTTGGTCTCCGTGCTGCCTCTCTGATTAATGCCCCCCCTTGCCTGGTCTGTGAGTTCTGGTGGGTGGCATTCTCTTGCCAGGTTTGTTGTGGTACCATGTTCTTTTCATTTGAAGATGATGGATTTGATTTTGCTCTGGGAGATCATCAAAGATTTGGATATTTTTTTTATATCCCAGCTCTGACTTGTACTTCTCAACAACTTTGTCCCTGACTTGTTTGGAGACTCCCTGGTCTCTTACTTCGTGTTGTTGCTGCCTTTGGGGTCTTTCAAAAAAGTTCGGTTTTTACTGACAGATCATTTGACACTTAAATTGCAAACACTTCATTTAACTAATTATGTGACTTTTGAAGGTAATTGGTTGCACTAGGACTTCTTAGGGTCTTCATGGCAAAGGGGGTGAATACATATGCACTTGCCAATTTTAAGTGTTTTATCATTTTTTAATCATTTTTACATTATATGAAATGGAAGAACTGCAGGCTGAGATTATTGAAAAAGTAATGATGAAGAAAGCTGGTGAACCATGCAATATTTTCCCATTACTTACTGCACACAAAGGCCACCTGAAGAAAAAAGACCCTCCAAAACATGCATTTATGAAAAATTATAAAACCTTGGGACTTGTATATTATTTTACTTCACCAACTTGGACTATTTTGTGCAGATTCATTACATAACAAGATTAAGAAACATTTAAATTACAGGTTAAAATGTCACAAATTGGTAAAAAGCCAAGAGCTCCACTCACCAAGAAACATAAAGCTCCATAAAATGTGAATGCTGCATACAGTGATCCATAGCAGTGTATACAATTACTTCTTGAACAGAAAGACATGATGCTACAATACTATACTACAGTGAGGTTGATATGTTTTCCAGACAATTGAGATTTCAATTTACAATTACATCTGAAATTACAATACTTTTTACTATATACAGTGGTGTAAAAAGTGTTTGCCCCCTTCCTGATTTTTTTTCCATGTTTGTCACACTGAAACAGATCATCAACAAATTTAAGTATCATTCAAAGACAGCACAAGTAAACACATTGTGTTTTTTAAGTTAAGGATTTTATTATTAATGGAGAAAACCAATTTAAACCTATATGGCCCTGTGTGACAAAGTGATTACCCCCCTAAACCTAATAACTGGTTGCCACACTTAGCAGCAACAACTGCAATCAAACGTTTTCAATTACTTGCAATGAGTCTTTTACAGCTGTGGAGGAATCTTTGCAGAATTGTTGTAGTTCAGCCGCATTGGAGGGTTCTCAACCATGAGCTGCCTTTTTAAGGTCACGCCATATCTCAATAGGATTCAGGTCAGGACTAGGCCTTTCTTCAACCAATCAGAGATGGACTTGCTGGTGTGTTTTGGATCATTGTCCTGCTGCAGAACCCAAGTTTGTTTCAGCTTGAGGTCATGAACAATTGGCTGGACATTCTTCTTCAGGAGTTTTTGGTAGACAGCAGAAATCATGGTTCTATTTGTCACAGCAAGTCTTCCAGATCCTGAAGCAGCAAAACAGCCCCAGACCATCACACTACCACCACCATGTTTTACTGTTGGTATGGGGGGACTGTCTCATCTGTGGACTGTCTCATCAGTCCACAGAGTATTTTCCCAAAAGTCTTGGGGATCATCAAGATGTTTTCTGGCAAAACTGAGATGAGCTTTGTCACACAGGGCCATGTGGGTTTGGATTTTTTTCTTCCTTAATAATAAAATCCTTCACTTAAACACATTTTGTGTTTACTTGTGCTGTCTTTGACTAATATTTACATTTGTTTGATGCGTTGAAACATTTAAGTGTAACAAACATAAGAAATGAGGAACTATTTTTCCATACCACTGTAAATTATATAACTTGTGTGCCAGAGTAAGGACATTGGATGTTTCCACAAATATTTGACCTGTCTTGATAAAATCTTTTGTTGGTTTGTTTTTGGGGGAAAATAATTTAGAGCTTTTCAGATAAACAGTGATAATTTTTCATGACTTATCATACTTCATTCTTTCATACATCATTCATCTTCTGGCAGACCCAAATGAAGCAATTACCTTCCTTGAGAAGACCAAAGAAAAGGTCAGCGACTGCATGATAAATCTCTTACAAAACAGAAGGATTCTCAATGATTTTATAAATCAAATATATTGTGTGAACAGGTGAAGAGTAGTGAGGAGGCGGTCATCCTGTGCAAAACATCTATTGGGAGACTGAAATTGGAGATCAATGATCTCTCTGCAACAAAGGTAATGCATATTTTTTTTATTTTTGCAAATTTGTCTCACAACTACAACTACAGACAAAAATAATGAGTAAATACAAAATGCAGTTTTTAAATGATTATTTCATTTACTAAGGGAAAATGGTTATTTAAACCTATGACCCTGTGTGAAAAAATGTAATTGCCCCAAATCTTATAACTGCTTGTGGCACCCTCAACGGCAAGAACTTCAATCAAATCTTTGCAATAATGGTTCATGGATCTTGCACGTCACTGTGGAGGAATCTTGGACCACTCTTCTTTTCAGAATTGTTTTAATTTGGCAACATTGGAAGGTTTCTCGAGCATGAATGCCCCGTTTAAGGTCATGCCAAAGCATCTAAATTGGATTTAAGTCTGGACTTTGACCAGGCCAATCCAAACCCTTTATTTAGATTATAGATTAATTATTATTATTCATTTATTTTTGTTCAGAGGTGAACTTGCTGGTGTGTTTTGGATCATTGTTGTGCCGCTTGAGCGTCAGGGCATGAACTGATGGCCAGACATTCTCCTTCAGGATTTTCTGGTAGAGAGCAGAATTCATGGTTCCATCAATTACAATCAGTCGTCCAGGTCCTAACTCAGTAAAGCAAACCCTGACCATCATACTACCACCATCATGCTTGACTTTTGGTATGAGGTTCTTTAAATGAAATACTTTAGAAGTTTTGTGTCCTGGTACATCAAAACTAATAGTGTTCGGCTTTTGTCTTGTCAGTCCACAGAATATTTTTCCAAAAGTGTGGGAACCATGTTAAATGGGAGAGGAGCCTTCATGTTCTTTTTGGTCACTAGTGGTTTTCTCCTTGAAATACCATTTTGCCCAGTTTTAATTTTTGTTGAAACATGAATCAGGGTCATGTAGGTTGGGATAGCTTTTTTCCCTCTTAATAAATGAAATTGTCATATAAAATGTGCGTTTTATATTAACTATGGTAAATTTGGTCTAATATAAAAAATTGTTTGATGACCTATTGGTGGGAAATATGTAAAAAATGTCCTGCACATAATTGTTTCTGTAAATGCAAAATTGTCATTGTCAAAAAAACAAGTTGCGACCTGCATTTGTGGTTCACAGAAACTGATTGAGGAAATAGAAGAGATGCTGAACGTTTTGCCAGGTGTAACATCAGTCCATGGGCGATTCTACGATCTGTCCAGCAAGTACTACCGGTTTGTGGGTAACCATGCGCTGTATTACAAGGATGCCCTGCACTATCTCGGCTGTGTAGACGTGAAGGACTTGTCTGGTAACTTGTGAACTTTTCTTAATTAAATTCCATGTGTTGCATTTTGATTCCTTAGCTACAGTATTTTTGTTCTGTCCTTGACCTCTACAAGTAGCTGAGAATACTTTTTTTTTCTTGTCAGAAACGGAAAAACAAGAGCGAGCATTTACACTGGGCCTTGCAGGACTGCTGGGAGAGGGAGTTTACAATTTTGGTGAACTCGTAAGTCTCCTGGGCCTCCTCACCAAGCCTCTGTTCCACAGGGGATGATCATTATCACTGCTTTTTGTCATAGAAGTGTATGATGTAAGCCTGTTTCTTTGCTTCTTCGACAGCTAATGCACCCAGTTTTGGAGTCTTTGAGAAATACAGACAAGCAGTGGCTGATAGATACGCTGTATGCCTTCAACAGTGGCAATGTCTTAAAATTCCAGGCTTTGAAATCGGCATGGGGCCAGCAGGTAAGACTGCTATATCTAAAACGTACAGATTCACAGTGATTAATAGTAGACTTATAGAATTAAGGTTGTATTTGGTGGTGTTGGATAGGGATGTGTAATATGGAAAGAATACAAGTACTGTGGCTATTGCTCATGACACATTAAGGCTGGCAATACTTAAGAAAACATTAATAAAACAATTAGGTGACATAACTGGCCTGCAGCTGAACTTCATTCATATTCACCAAAATAATTGACCTTTTTTGGATCTTCCTAGAGCTTTGACCTCCAATATCTGTCTGCCACACTTGCTCTACCTAATTATCTTAGCATTAGTTGGTTAAATCAGTGTTTGGTAGAGTCAGTGAGGAGAACCAGCTTGTTTGATATAGGTGATCGCTAAACTCTGCGGGAGAACTAGTCCTCTAAAGAGCTGCCTCAAAGTCTGCAACTGTGCATGAACCTCAGGGCTTTAGGTTGTAACATATCAGAGATTTTGGTGTACGGAGCTCTGCATGCACTCTCTATACATCTCTTTTTCAGTACTCCGTACGATTACCCAGAATTGTTTGAGATACAGTTGAGGGCCAATAGAGTGGAGGACTTTGTTTACAGCTGTCTGGTATGAGGAGGCTATATTAATCTATTTAACTTCATTGTGCTTAACACTAGAAAGACTGACCACATCAATTGATGCAAATCAAACAAATTCACTGCTATTTCCCATTGAAGTTCTTGCTAAAAAAATCTAAAAAATTCTTTATCATTCTTGAACACAACATGGAAACACAAACTAAATTGCTGGTGAAATGGGGACGTTACAGCAGAATATGCCTAGAATGACATGTCATGCAAATGAATATATATATA
>JBBIGC010085087.1:0-10288 GCA_037576955.1 Lepidarchus adonis
CCCCCCCCCCCCCCCCCCCCCCCCCCCCCCCCCCCCCCCCCCCCCCCCCCCCCCCCCCCCCCCCCCCCCCCACCCAATGCACCACAGTCAGAGCTGTTTTTTATGAGGGTGAACATCACAATAGGCAGGTACCAGATACATTTAACCAATCAGCATACGGAACGTTCTAATATGGGTTGTAGAGATGCATTTTTTGAGAAAAAGAGTTTACAAACTCAGATTCAGAGTGAAGGAGTCGGACTGTTCCCAATTAAACGCAATGGATTCCACGATTGCAGCTAGTCTGTTCGCCTGTGTTGTCAGATTTAAATTGAAAACCTGAAAAGGACGACGATTCACATTTTTAATGTCCGTCCCCCATTAGCCTGCTAATTTGCGCCTCCATTAGGCCATAGTGGTGTAATGAGGCTGCCGCCCACGGACAAGGCCACTCAATGCCGCGCAAGGGCAATTATCTGATTGGTTGTGCTTTCTCTGCCAAATGTAACAGTTTGAATCCTGACCAAGAGCTTCGTCAGCATCTCAGACATTCACACACGTACACCCTTCCCCCCACCCCCCAAAGCTTACACCCACTCACACACTTTCTTGCCTCACCGACTACGCTCTCCCTGCACCTATTAATCTGTTCTCAGCCGGGCGGCCATGACTAAATATCTTTATCGTTCAGAACCACTATTGATGAATGGCTCTCTCCTCTCCTAATGACCCTAATGCACGCTAGAGTGCATCGCCGTTATTAACCTGTTCTTTAACCCAGCCGTGACCTCGGGAGGGTGCTGCATTAGGGGTGTTAAAGCGTGTTGTGCAGTAAATAAGCCATTGTGCATGTGTGTGTGTGGAGGGGTTAATGAAAGGTCAGTCAGACTTGTGTGTAGAAACAGTCATTGGTGCTTGAAATGCTCCTCAGCTGTCAGGTTCTTTCTTGGAGAAGCTGTGTTACTTTAGCATTGATTAGCTTTGGGTCAACAGAATCTATGCTTTCCAGCAGTGGCAAAGCATGACTAATAGAGCCAGGCCTTCAGCTTGGACAATGAATATCAACACAAAGTCAAAAGAAACACAGACATGAGACACATCTCTAAGATTGAAGTCATTTCTGTTAGCATGTCTATGGGACTCTTGTAATGTGTTAGCGCTAAGCTAACACCATTGCACATTTTTTTTTTTGCTATTTGTAGAGTAAAAATGAACATCATAAACACATGAAAGACAATTTTGCATATGAAGCATGATATAGGGTCCATCTACTGTAAATCATATTGATTTCTTTTCCTAACTTTATACAGTCAAACCCTGTTAGCTCACCAAACCCACCTCTCACTATGAACGACTGCAAGACAGATTTTTTTTCCATGTTACTTATCCTGTTATGATAAGTGGCCAACTCTCTTGCCGAATTTAGGGCCCGGACCAATAGGGGCGAGCTAACAAGGTTTGACTATAGGTAGATATTCTGACATAGGACTTCAGTTCAGCTTCTGAAGGCCTCAACAATAAGAGCACTCATTTGTAACATACGTAGAAACCACAAAGAGTCTGATTGTATCATTTTTTGTTTGGCATTTTAAGATTAGCCTCTTATTGTTTCCACCAAAAACATTTGAAGAGCATTACTGCAATGTTGCATTTATAATAAAAACATGATTCTGCTCAATTAAAAGCATCAGGCATGTTTTCTAGAACCAAAGAAGTCTCCCAGATCTCTGCTTTTAGCATTGTCCTTGTGATTTGCTCATGGCTTGACTTCTACAGTGAAGAGACCACAGTTCGTTGTCCAGTAGCAATTCTTTCTATCATTACGCTTTATGCAGGCCAGCAAACATAGCACTGACTTATTGGGCCTTATTCAAAAATTGCTCACTGAAGCTGTAAGGCAGCAGAGCATGTTTGCTTTTGATAGAAGTAATATTAGAGAAGGATTGGTAAGAAAGCAACCTCTCATGATATGACTGACCGCACTTATAAGGGTTTTTGGTCAAGTATGTAAAATGCTTTCATTGATCTTTTATGATGTGAATGACAGCTTTCTGGGACATGAATGGGTGCCAATGTAGAGAAATATGACATTTTAAAGATGAAAATGAGAATTTATTCACTTAAAAATGAGTTTTTTCCATTCCGATTAAGGCCAGACTCTAGAATACCTGTCGTCATGAATTTTGCACCATGTTCTGAGGTCATTTTTATAAGGATTTCTTAACATTTTGACAATAAAGTTTTTCTAGTGTTAGAGCAAGGAATTTTCTTAATTAAACAATAAAATAATTTGACTTCAGTAATCTGTTCTGTAAAATCATTTTCTGAGTGTATATTCATATGATTTTTTAAACCTTTTGACAGTGTGGAGTGTGGATAGAGCTAAGAATTGTGCATTTAGAAAAGTCCAGTTATATTCAATTGAATATTTTAATGTTTATTATAATTAACAAAAAATGCTGGTTCAGTTTATCTAAAAGGTCTAAGCTCAGAGTTTTTTGTTTTTTTTTTACCTTAAATGATCTTTTCAGGTCATATTCAGCTCTGTGGAGGCAATATTGAGTAATTTATTTCAGTCCTAGTCCTAAACCACAGTGCCTGGCTTAAACCTGTACCCCTGCCCCATTGCTATATAGTACATGATTTGTCTTAAAGTGACAGTGCCTAATTTGAGCCCTGTATGGGAAGACAGGTATTGCCGATTTCATTCCCGGCATGAGCAGGAAAATCCCAGCAGCCCCCTGAGACCTCATTAGCTCGCCTGGCTTCCATTAGCCCAGCGCTAACCTCCCCAAACCTGGATGTGCCCCGGTTCCTGTCAGCCGTGCTACAACCTTCCCCAAGCCACTGCACCAACACCTCCACCTCCAGCCGTGCTGCCGAATAACGATCATGCAGCCCTCCCTAACACACCCGGGGAAGAAATGGGGTGTTTGGGCACCAGTAAAGACACATACACACACACATACACACACACACACACACGAGAAAAGAGTGGCCTCTAACCATCTGCTCCCCCTTGTTGCAGTTTACCTCTGTTTGTTTATTCTGATAATAATGTGTGTGTGTGTGTGTGTGTGTGTGTGTGTGTGTGCGTGTGCGTGTGCGCGTGCGCGTGTGTGCGTGTGTGTGTGTGAGGGTAATTTTACACGAGGTCATAAAGGCATCAACTCAAATCCTTAGGGCTGTGGTATGTTTATGTGAGTGTGTGTGTGTATGTGTGTGTGTGATGGGTATGGCATCCACTGGCAGCAGTGTGACAGCACCAGGGTTGCATAAGCCACATTATTTTTGCACTCCTCTATTGTAAACACACAGCAAACGGGGGGAAAAGCAAAGAGAAAAGCTAAATTTGTGCCCTCACATCAGTGTGTATTGGGAAATTGGGCCTTGTTTGTATGTGTGTGTGTGTGTGTGTGTGTGTGGTTAAATGAGTTCACACTCAGGGTCAAACTAGTTTCCTGTAATAACCCTATACATCCTGCTTTAGCTCTACACCCTTCCACACACCTAATGCTGGCATGAATCAGTAATATTGTTTCTCCTCTTTCTGTGTTCCTTCTGTTTTTTGTTTGTGTGTGTGCGTGCGTGCGTGCGTGCGTGCGTGCGTGTGTGTGTTTAGTGGACGGAGGCTGGAGCGAGTGGAGCAAATGGTCGGCGTGCGGGACGGACTGTACCATGTGGCGCAGCAGGGAGTGCACCCAGCCTGCCCCGGGCACAGGGGGTAAAGCCTGTCAGGGCCTGGACCTGCAGTCCCTTAACTGCACCAGCGAACAGTGCCCACAGAGTGAGTAACAACACGAGGAGCTTCCTTCCCCACAGGGAATTGAGTCATTGAGCTTTATTGTAAAATGCAAATGGGGCAACTGACCCCTGTTTGGTCCTGGAGAGCTGGTGTCCAGCACAGTTTAGTAAGTGTGTCTGAAAAGGGGAACTACCAAACTGTGCTGGACACTGGGCCTCTATAGCTTGAACTGGTCATCGGGAGGTTCAACTCTCAGCAATGCCATAGCTTCCCATGGCCAGGACCAAGCTCTGGCTGGTTGGGTAGGGTGGCCCTCCCTCTCCCCCATGTGTCAGCATTGGCTAGTAATGGTAAGGTTCTTCTACAAGTGTGCTGAGCCTTCCAATGGTGTTGCATTAGTGTTGGAAAACATACTGGCGCTTCATATGGCAAGAAGCATGTGTGGGAGGACGTTTGCTGATTATATTTGAGGGGGAAATATTTAGGAGATCTAGTTGAATGCCACCACCATCCATGGCTGGGAGTGTAGGACAGCATTGTAGACATCGCACTTCCTCGAAGGTTAGGGTGTCCCCCCCCTTTACCCATCACACCATACATTAGCAGCTGTGCAGAAAGACATGGTGGTGTCCGTAAGAAGGCTCTCGACCTGGGACACCTACTGAGTGGGTGGAGTTGGACTTCACTAGAGAGAAAACTCTATTTCAGAGGAACACATAGACAGGACACCACTGACCTATTTGCCTCAATGTAGCTTTACACACTGTCTCTTAAGCAGCTTGGATGCTTTTGCAGCAGGGTTGAAGAAGACTAATATGTATGGATCAGCCATAACATTAAAACCACCTGCCTAATATTTTGTAGGTTCCCAAAACAGTTCTGACTGTTTTACGCTGTGTTTTGACCGCTTTCTAGCAGAACCAGCATTAACATTGTGTGGTTCTTCTGTGAGTTTGGACCAGAAGGCCTTGCTTTGATCACCCATGAACTCATGAACACATCACAGCGATTCATACACATACTCACACCTATGGGCACATGGAGAATGGCACCTGTGGTTGGAGATCCAACCCAGGACCTTCCTACAGTGAAGTGACAGTGCTAACTGCTGCATCACCATGACACTCATTTAATTCTGCACATTTAATTTCTGTTTGTTTGATTAATGATGTATGATAATACAAAAAATGTGAATTATGACACGTTTAAATAGCTTAAATTGTCCATGCATGTTCAAACTGTTGCAAATGTTGATGAGTTTTCTGCACTTTTTGCTGGTCTCATTTCCACCCTCTTGCAGAAGAAATTACTCATACTTCATCAGATGCCTTATTAGGTGTCTCGTTCAGGTGCTTGGCTTTTTTTGTTAGTTTCATCCCAGGTGGATAATTTCCACTGTCAGTCATTTCCAGTGCCTCATGGGGTGCCTCCATAACACCCCCGCCCAACACCCCCACACTCCCACCAACGATGCCTGTCCCAGGGGTAAAAGCCTCCGTTTCCAAAGAGGTGCTTCGTAAACTGACCTGAAGGCCGCTCTACACACTTTGGGTGCCACTTGTGATTTTTCCATTGCTTTCGCTTATCAGCATGTCATCACTGAAAACACACATTAATTATTCATAAAATACAGAAGTTTGCATAAAATATGGCCTACTTTCTGCACGCTTGACCGGGGGGCCTGGCCCCCAGTGCTGTAAACGAGCTCATGACTGGGTAAAGCTGGTCACTGCAAGGGCAAGCATCATTTCTTATTAAACTTGAAGCAAAGAAAGGGGCCACAGCCCATGTGGGAAGGTGAAGGGAAGCTCTTTTAAGTTAACCAGACCATATGCTATTGGTTTGAATGGCTGAGAGACCAAAACAGTGCTTAAAGAGAGGGTTATGTCACCTGTCCCACTTGATCTTTCCACTGCTTTCCACTGGTTTCTTGTAGGGGAGGGGAACTATTCAGAACCACATTCCAGTCACCTTTCCTGAGGCGTTAGCGTAACAAAGCGGCATCAATGGACCTTGCTTTTGTGGTCTGGATTATGGGCGGGCAATGATGGGGAGCTCCTTACGAGTTTTTCCATTGCTTTCAGGCCTTTTGGTGTTAAATCATGTTTTGTCCTTCATTTTTCTCTCCATCATTTCTTATTAAATTTGAAGTAAAGAAAGGGGCCACAGCCCATGTGGGAAGGTGAAGGGAAGCTCTTTTAAGTTAACCAGTCCATATGCTATTGGTTTGAATGGCTGAGAGACCAGAACAGTGCTTGAAGAGAGGGTTAAAGGAGGTGAATGTTGTATTGCGGAATGGTAGAGTGATATAAGCTTGTCCTCATATGAAAAAGGGGTTAAGTGTTCCTCTCCTGCCATTCACCACCTCCAAGCAGCTCATTGGTCGATTATGAAAGCATCATCTTCTCGGCATAGATTTCATCATTAGGTCTCACTCAGAATTGCTGAAGTTGCCTTCTGCCAGTTTCTGTGGCAATTTTTACCATGAAGGTAGTCATTTGTTTGATAAAAGTTTAATGAATTTAATAGATGAGGTGATAATAAGCAATCAGTAAAATGTTTCACTTTAATTTTAATTGCACCAAAGTTTTATTAAGGTAATTATTTTACTTAATTACCTTTAGCTCCTAGAATCTGTAATCCACTTTGATTAAATGCTGATGGCATAAAAGGTAGATGTTTCACCTCTGATTTGACTCACAATACAATATATATATATATATATATATATATATATATATATAGCTTCATGATTCAGAAACTTAATTAAATGGTGTAACTAAGATGTTATCTACAAAAAAAGTGAAGAAGAATGGAATCCCCAGGGACAGAGAAGGTATGGAGGGGGCCAACCAAATTTTCAGAAAATTATATACATATAATACTTCATATACGTGTATATATATAAAAGCAAGTTTCAAAAAGCAAAAAATTAATAAATACATAATAATTAAGTACATAAATACATATAGAGATAAACAAACAATTAAATAAAATAACTTAATAAAGTTATTTATCGGTTAGGCATAATTTATGAGGCTTTTTGACATAAAATTACATTCATAAATCATATTCCATCAAGTAGAAAATGTCATTTTCAGTTCAATAAGTTTATGCTGCGATGGGTTTGCCTTGGCCCGTAATCTGCTGGGTTCGGCATCAGCTTCCCCCTCGCACCGGAATTGATTAAGCGGTTTGGATAATGGATGGATGGATGTAATAAGTGTTTTGATAGATGACAACCCTTTATACATCTATACACAGGTGTAATGTTGTCATAAAAGACATAAATGAGTGTAAATAGCATTATGAATGCAGTTCTATAGTAAATTGTTGCTGAAATCCTGACTGTAGACATGGCGTGATTAGTTAACCCGCTTCTTTATAGTATTTAAGACCAACTTAGTCAACACAAGTCCAAGTTAAGGCCAACATAGAAATGTATTGTTACTAAACTTTGTGTAATGTGTGATGCTCTGAGAGATGTTTCTTCTACTGTAAGATTATCTTTCTGCTGCTGTACTACCAGTACTGATTCAGAAGCAGATGCAGGGTAGGATCACATGAGGCCTCATTATTGACTAGCAGAGCCATTTCACTTCATTCACTTGCCCCTCCCACATTTTACCTGTGGCCTCAGTAACAGCGATGAGCATGGGCGCATGTGTGTGTGTAGTTTTGGCAGGCATACAAACAGGTAGTCAATGGCAACACCCTTCTTTTCACAAATCACATTTCCTGGTGCAATTGCCCCACAATCTCTACTGGCTTTGTTCTGTGATCCTAACGATCAGAACCAAACACCTTCTATCTCTACCTATTAGTTCTACCTTGAAATTGCACTGCAGAGATAAACTCATAATGGCTGCACATAGAGCTCCAGAGATTGAGACGTTCAGCAGAATGTCTGAGCTCAAGGTCTCAAGCAAAATCAAAGTAAAACAACTTACAATCAGCTGACTGGATGCAACGTGAACAGCTGCAATTAAAGTTTTTTACATATTGTTTTTCTTGCCTTTTCAATGGTGCTGTCAGTGAGCTGTGGTGAAGAAAGCATCACAACAGCTGTAAGGAGATGGCTCAGTAGGGGGTTAGAAAAAGCATATGGAATATGGTTGGCTTTACCTTTTACCATTATCCAAAACAATCAATCAGCTATGACATGTTTGGTGTTTAGAGTTTGCTTTGTTAGCGCTATGAGGCTAATATAGCTATAAGGCATTGGAAGCTTAAATGCCAGTGAATAGCATCATGCCTTAATCGACACAATCAACACTGTTCGTGTTGTTCAGTTTCCCATACCCTTTCCCAAAGTGTGGGCTGCAAACCCCAGGTGAGCAGGCACAGGTCATTTTCAATAAATCATTGTTTTGAATTTTTAGATATATAATGTATGGGATTCAGATTAATTAACTTTTTTAATGTGCTAATATATTGCATCACCCCTGCACCATATTGTGTTTAAAGAATGTGTTGACTTGTTAACACGCATTTACACTCTTGTCTAAATGACACAGCCACATGCTTTTGCCTGACGATGGGCAATGATTCAGATGCTCAATGGTTAATGAAGCACTCACATGAGAAAAAAGTCGCTGTTCTCCTCATCACGTGCTTCATTATGAAAATGATGAAAATATATTTATTTTTAATTATTATGTGTATGTTATGGCCACAACACAAAAACATTACTGTCTGTGTTTGTGTGTGTGTGTGTGTGTGTGTGTGTGTGTGTGTGTGAGAGAGAGAGAGAGAGAGAGAGAGAGAGAGAGAGAGAGAGAGAGAGAGAGATACAGAGAGACAGAGAGGGAGAGAGAGAGAGAGAGCGAAAGAGAGAGGGAGAGATGATGTGTAACTGGAATAGTTTATAGTTTTAAGAGTTTATAGTTCATCAATATGTCACCTGTCCCACTTGATCTTTCCACTGGTTTCTTGTAGGGGAGGGGAACTATTCAGAACCACATTCCAGTCACCTTTCCTGAGGCGTTAGCGTAACAAAGCGGCATTAATGGACCTGGGTTTGTGGTCTGACTTATGGGCGGGCAATGACGGGGAGCTCCTTACGAGTGTTTCTGTTGCTTTCAGGCCTTTTGGTGTTAAATCATCTTTTGTCCTTCATTTTTCTGTCCAAAATATCAATGATGGGAAATTGCAATTGTGTTGTATGCATGAAATATAAGTAAGTGTTGGCCAGACACTGTCTTAATGAATCTAGGGGTCACATCTCCACATTTCCAAAACTGTATATATGCCCTGTGACCTCACTGTTAGGGCACCTGTCTTTTTGCACATTCAGAAGTCCTTCTCATTCTGCAAAGCAATTGGGTACAATTTTTGGGTACATTTTTTTTTTTAAATCAGTGTTATGCCTCAAAAAGTGGTAAAGGCTGAAACACTTCTTCTCTTAACACTCTCTTACCTTACAAACCCATTCACCCTGTCACACTAACACCCCCACAGGATACATACACACATGCAGTCATGTGCTTTATAGCCCACCTCCACCATCACCCCACCCACATATGCACATACTCATATACCTCCACACCTTGAATAGGCAGAAACCCCAGCAGAAAGCTGGCCACAGTGCAATTCTTGTCGCAATCTGTTCCCAGCAGATGTGCGTCCATAGACAATGGAGCTGTGATGTATCGCAATAAGCAGAAATCCTGCTGCCTCCGGCCTCTCTGCACTGCTGCTACTATTTTCTGGCTATAATTAGCTGCTCAGGGAAGCTTTCAGTCAAATAAAGACCATAGACTCAGACTCTTCCTCGAGTGGAGAGGGAGAGAGGGCGGCCGGGCCCGTGAGGATTTGTCATGGGCTGCTTCTCACTAAATTTAAGAATAAAAATAAAGCAGAGTGATCTGAAGTCTGTGGAGATGGCCCTTCCCCTCTAAAGGAGCTCAGGGCAGGTTGGAGGGCTCAACAGCTCGCTCCAAGGCTTGTTTCCAAGATGGTTTGTGGCAGCGCACCATAGCCTGTACTCCCCAGGCAAGCGTGAGTGCATGTGTGCGTGGCTGTGTTTGTTTCTGTACCTTTGTAGGACGTGTACCCACTTTATAGGAAACCAGCTTACTTCATCAGGACCTGCAAATCATGCTCCTTACTTGTCTTGAGATTAAAAATAACAAAAAATAATGATTTTTGTCAGTGCATCACTGGATGAAAGATGCCAGGGCCTGTCAGGAGTCCAGAAACTCATTGACGTTTTATACAAACTCACTAATTACAAGCAAACAGATCACAGGTGAAGATGGTTCCTTAAATAACCATTCAAAGCCTTTTGTGTCACATTATCAGGCCAAATCACCAGGGTATGTAAACTTTTATCAGGGTCGTTTGAGTAGTTTCTGTTGTAATTATGATTTTAAAAAGAATAAACACAGTTGATTGATAATAAATCAGCCAAACACTAACCATGAGTGAAAGAAAGGTTTTTGTGTTATCATTCATATTCTCTGACAAATGGTTAAGAAATTATACATTCTGTCAGGGTATGTAAACTTATGAGTACAACTGTAAATATGTGTTTATGTAATTCTTCCATGATGCAGCAGTGGT
>JBBIGC010085126.1:0-10287 GCA_037576955.1 Lepidarchus adonis
CACGGTGCACTATGAACCCCCCATCTCACCCACCAACACACACACACACTGTGCACTATTAACTCTCCATCTCACCCACACACTGTGCACTATTAACCCCCCATCTCACCCACCAACACACACACACACACTGTGCACTATTAACCCCCCATCTCACCCACCAACACACATCAACTCTTATTCAACACTAAAAGTGAATAAAACAAACATCTCAGAAAAACAGCACAAAGTGAATTAGCAGAGCGGATTCTTTCTCCTGTAGGTCTGTAGGTTATAAAGTCTTTATTCTAACACAGATTAGACTATACTGGTCTGACTTTAATGGTAAGCATCTGTATCATAATCAGCCCCTGGAGGGGGGAAGACGGGTGTCTTTGGTCAATTGTTATGTAAACCAGATGCCTGGAGATAAGGCAGAATCCCTGAGGGGGGTGTAGGGTTGACAACTCCCTTTGATGTGAAATGAAGGATCAAGAGAGTCACAAGACAGCTGCGTAAAACTGTGGTTTACACCTTAAGTGTATAATGTCACATATTGGTAGGTTGCGCTGTATCTCTTGAATCAGATATCACTGAATGGTATCTAAACACAAAGGTATGGGTTTTCATATAAAACAGTGTGATCTGGGTAAGTGCTCATTGGTCGATGGTCTCAAAGTTCATCTATCTAAGACAAATTCAGATTTATAGACTTTGCTGTAAATTCATTGTCTTGAGCTCTAGATGAAAACACAGTAATATTCTGTCCGAATTCTGAGTTCTGTTTCCAGGTTTTACTTCCTGTGTCTGATAAAGTCCTTGATGAAAAGGACCTTAAGCAGTTTGTTTATGATACAAACCCTAATTGTTCATCAACCAACACACTCTACACTTATGGACTATTTCAATGCAGTGATGATGTTCGGTGTTGTTACATTATTAATATAATTCAGTCTAATAATGGTGTGCCCTTCCGTAATTGGTTGGGACTAAACACGCAGCTGTAGGTAACCAGGAAAACAACGACAAGAAATACCCTACACTCCTGTCGCTGCAAGCACGCACTCATCTCGTAGTGCTCGCTATTACAATGTACAATTACAATTGATCAATTGCATTGTTCTACCTTATATAGTAAATATAATCATACTGGGAAATTAAGTTAGAGAGAATTTACATGTTTAAGACATTATTAATGTAAATTAATGTATTATGTCTATACTGGCAAAAATAACAAATAATATGAAGGAAAATCAGTCCTAAAATTACTACCCAAATAAATATACTTTTTAACATCCAGAATAAACACAACACAGAATTGTTTAATCAGTCAGAAATTACATTGGCTAACAAACTATTAACTGTTTAGGCACCTTTAATACCTACTATTTTTACTTATCTACTCTTTTAACTACTATTTTAACTTTTTTAACATCTCTTTTAGCTTCTATCTTTACTTTTTAGTAACTTTTATTGGGCTTTTATTTTTACTTTTTATTTATTCTTATTCTTTTTCATTTTAGCGTCTGTTTTGACTTTTTAGCGACATTTTCTTTTTAGCCATTTTTATTTTTAGCTACTCAATTACTATTTTTAATTTTTAGTTACTTTTTAAGCTTCTATTTTTACTTTTTATATACTCTTAACCACTTTTTTTTTACTTTTTAGCTATTTTATTAGCAATTTTCACTGTTTTACTACTTTAACATTTATTTTTTATCTCTTTTAGCTAATCTTTGTATTTTAGGTACTTTTTAGCTGCTATTTATTTAAGCTATTATTTTTTAAATATGTTAGCTCTGTTAGTCCACAGACATTGCAAGAAATTAGCTAGGTGCCCATAAATTCTTACCAGTCTGTTTACCTTTGCATTAGTGGTTATTGGTTCCATCTTGGTTTTTATATTTTGTTAAATATCTTTCCCGAAAACTTAACTGAAAAGTAATGCAAATTCATAAAACTTCATAATCAAATTAATTTAAGGAAGTACCAAAATCCTACAGAATATATAGATATTGCACAGGCCCAGTTCTTGTGTGCTCTTCTCTCTGACTTCTTTAACGCTGCAAGCTAGTTTGTATTCATGTGCGGACGCTGACCAATTCAGCAGTTTGTAGAACTCCATGGCCATGAACTGCAGATAATCATGGATATTTCCTTTAGCATCTCAGAGGACAAAAGACGAGCAAATACCTTAGAAAGTGTGTAGAGAACAAAAACGGTAAAATAAATCACTCATTTACCTGAAGCTCATTTCATTCCGGCAGCATTGGCGGTGTCGTTCACCTTGGGCCACACTTTAGTAGAAGTTGGGTCCAACAAATGAAGACCTTGCTCTTGGAGTCAGTTAATACTTAATTGGACCAAACTACATGGGCAGTGGAGATAACCTACAGGATCAGTAACAATCATGGCCTTTTAAGACTGCTGAGTAGGGGTGTTACAAAATATCAATATGGCAATATATCGTCGTCCTGCTTGATTGTTCCTTATGCTTGATTGTTCCTGTACCTGGAAGTCGCTTTGGAAAAGAGCGTCAGCTAAATGAATAAATGTAAATGTCCTTTTTCACGCAATATGATAATCGATACGTTGATGGCAAAATTGATATTCAAATGAATACATATTAGCCGCCAATTTGACTCAACAACATCTCTCCTCTGGGTGGAAGTGCTTGACTGAGTGCAGGAGACTTGGGTGACAGCTGGAGAAGATCCTAACACATAGATAGCAGACAGAACTCCCCAACCACATTTAAATCTGAAGCCTGACTTCTACTTTTAGAACATTAATAGAACAGACTGTGGATTATTTTGTGATGGTCTGAGAGTCTCTTTCCCACAGATTAATAGCGATGGATAACACTACAAGGGAACCCTGTCAACTTGAGGAAACACATTACAGGAGAGCTTCTTTAAAAAGGCATGTTTGATGGGGAGCAATATTATATATCTAGTATATAGTATATAGTATATATAATATAGTATTTTGGACTATAAAACGTGAAGTGAAAGTGATTGTCACTGTGAACACATCACAGCACACAGTGCACCACAACGAAATGTGTCCTCTAAATTTAACCCATCACACGTGCACACGTGGAGCAGTGGGGAGCATTGAAGTGGGGACGGTATCTTGCTCAAGGGTTACCTCAGTGGTTCCCCGACTGGGACTTGAACCGGTGACCTTCTGGTCCTAACCACTAGGCCACCACTGCTTCGGTGCGGGAAAATAAGGGAGTTGTAGTTCGGTTGGTAGCATGATGCTAGCTCAAGCAGTTTGCAAGCAAGAGCAGTAAAGTATTGCTGTTATCTATGTAAATTACTAACATCCCTGTGTTTCTGAGATGCATCGCTATGTCATTGTCGTGCGATACATCGATTATCGCAGAATCACGGTATCACGATATTCTCATTGTCATAGGCCACATATTGTGTATCTTATTGTAGGAGATACCCTGCAATTCCCACCTCTACTGCTGAGAGTGAAAGCCAGAGCAAAAAGACTATACACCAATGACTTCAGTAGGCCTGTGAGATCATGTGGTACAGATGGAGCCTGTAGCCAATTCCAATTAAGAGTTGGGCAATGACAATATTTATTTTTATCATGATAAATTGCGGCTAGAAAATTATTTTCTGGACATCTCGTCAGTACTATGATATTTAAATGCAGTTACATATTTACATAGTATTGATTAGTATTGATCATTTATTATAAACTGTCATTTTATTTTGTGGTTTTGATTTTTATGTTGCTGTGTAAAGTGACCTTGGGTTTGAGAAAGGTGAATCAAATTATTATAAATTATTATTATTATTATTACTGCTTCATTTCAGGAAAAGCATTATTAGTTGTGTACTATAGCCTAAGAAACACCAAATAAAAATAATTTGTACTCATAAACAATATTCTTTTAAAATATGGCACTGTCGGCTCTTTTTTGTTTGTTCCATCTTAAAAGATATATGGTGGCATAATGTGTATTGAAAAAAAATCCCAAAGTATCGTGATATGATCATTTTGCCGTATCGTAGGTTGGTTGAAACACTCTTTTGGAGGTATGATCCAAACTGCTGCAGTTCAGCTGTTCAGCCATTTGGAAATATCTCAAGGCAAACATCACAAATTCATTCTGTAATATGTGTAGTGAAAGTGTTGTCAGAGGAGGAACCACACTAAAGACATTTGGTGTTATTCTTTGTCACCTGGTGCCTGAATTGCTAAGTTGGAACAGCAGCTGCTTTGAAGAGCTCTGCCGTTTACAGTAAACAGTAGACTGTTGTGAAAAATCAATCTGCCATATGTATGAGCGAAAAAGGCTGCAGTCCTGGAAACAGCAAACGTGTGCAAGAGTAGTTTTCATTAATAATACAGAAGATGCACTCATGCCCTCCCATTCTCTCTCTCTCCCTCTTTCTCTCTCTCACACACTCACAAATAAATAATAGTAGTAACAGTAATAATAGTTCTTCATATAGCACTCATGATTTCTGGCGTAGAACACCTCAGACTTCACTTTTACATTATAAAACTGTATATAATACATGTAGCACAGTGGATAGTGATTTCATCTCAGAACAAGAAGGTCCTCTCTGTGTGGAGTCTTCTGGGTTCTCAGGTTTCCTCCCATTGTCCAAGGGTTTAGGTTGACTGGCTACTCTACATTGCCAATAGATGAGTGTGTGAATGGTTGTCTGTCTTGGTGTTGCCTTGTGATGGGTTGACCTCCTGTCAAGGGTGAACCCAGCCTTACACTAGGCTTCCCCATGGCGCAAAATGGAAATGTGGTTTGGAAAATGAATGAATGAATGAATGAGTAATTAGGAATTACTGTATGCTGAAGCCAATTTTTTCTAGGACAGTAAAAGGTTTCACTTGCCTGATTGGAAGTTACAATTGTCCACTCCTGGTCTCAGTTTTGCCTCATTTGCCACAAAGGTTTGGTCTTGGCTTTGGCCTGCAGCTCTAGAACCTTCCTAAATACAACACTATCTACATCAGGATTGTCAAACTCCAGTGTCCAGCACAGTTTGATGATTTTCCTGCTCAGACACACCTGGTTCATATCACCTGTTAATTCCCAGGCTGAGTGAGTGTGTTTGAGGAGGGAAACTACCAAACAGTGCTGGATACCGGCCTCCAGGACCTAAGTGTGACACCCATGATCTACATGGACTATTGGGCCCGTCATGAGTAACTGCATTACTGTCTGGTTTGGAAATTGCACCGCCATGGACCTGTGGTGGACAGTGAGGTCAGCCGAGAACTAGATTACTGGAGTCTTTCACAGTCTTTACACAAATTTCTGTCCTGCCAAGTTTGCTCATGATTGCATTCAACGCACTGTCCTGTGTGTAGCACCGTGTTCTAACTGTACATGATATTACAATAAAAGCCTACATGGCTCAAGAAGTCTGGCAAAAATGTGTCAGAGTAGAACCTACACAATAAAGTTTTGGGGTTATTCTTCGTTGTGCCAGTCCTGATTGATGCACCTCTACACAAGGCCTTGCTCTCCACACTGGAAGACTAATCCCATCATCAATCAACACTGAAACCCAACTATTCTACTCACAGGCTCTGAAATATGATCCTGAAGTGTGTATTAGCCTGTCTAATACATTTGCTAATTATATGGCTCTGTAGAATGCAGCACTCCATTGAATTTGACTGGGAAGGTGTCCCGGATGTGTGGCATAATTTTTCTTATAACGCCTGATGCCATGGGAATGAGTTTTGTTGGTCATGTCACTACGTCATTAATGCAGATAGCAAACTTTTTTGATTTACGGGACATCGGAGTGCTGGGCGCACATAGGCCAAGAAAAGAGGGGGCGGTTCGGTGAATAAATAGCTAAGAAGCATAGTGCGTTGGTGTGCAATGACCATAACATTCGGAAGAACTATTTTTCACAGCGCAAGCAATGAAATGATATTTTCTTATTACATGTGACGAAACTGCAATAAAATACACTGCTCAAAAAAATAAAGGGAACACAAAAATAAAACATCCTTGATCTGAATTAATGAAATATTCTTATTAAATACTTTTTTACATAGTTGAATGTGCTGATAACAAAATCACACAAAACTTATCAATGGATAAGCTGATTTAACTTTGATGATGTAATGTCTTTAAAACAAGTCAAAATGAGGCTCAGGAGTGTGTGGCCTCCACGTGCCTGTATGACCTTCCCTTCAATGCCTCGACATGCTCCTGATGAAGTGGCGGATGGTCTCCTGAGGGATCTCCTCCCAGACCTGGACTAAAGCATCGTTGGTGGATGGAGCAAAACATGATGTCCAAGATGCTCAATTGGATTCAGGTCTGGGGAATGGGCGGGACAGTCCATAGCATCAATGCCTTCATCTTGCAGGAACTCTAGCAAAGAAAAGTCTAGAATTGTCTTGCATTAGGAGGAACCCAAAGAAACGCTACCCCACACCATTACTGACCCCTCACATGTGCTCAGTGCGAACCTGCTTTCATCTGTGAAAAGCACAGGGCACCAGTGGCGATTTTGCCAATCTTGTTTTGTTTTTTTTGTCAATTGCCATACGTCCTGCACAATGTTGGGCTGTAAGCACAACCCCCACCTGTGGACATGGGGCGCTCAGACCACCCTCAAGGAGTCTGTTTCTGAACGGTTCAGCAGACAAATGCACATTTGTGGCCCACTGGAGGTCATTTTGCAGGGCTCTGGCAGGGCTCCTTGCACAAAGGTGGAGGTAGCGATCCTCCATGTCTCCTGATGTACTGGCCTGTCTCTTGGTAGCGCCTCTATGCTCTGGACACTACGACAGACACAGCAAACCTTGCCACAGCTCACACTGATGTGCCATCCTGGATGAGCTGCACTACCTGAGACACTTGTGTGGGTTGTAAACTCCGTCTCATGCTACCACCGCCAGCATTCAAAAGTGACCAAAACATCAGGCAAAAAGCGTAGGAACTGAGAAGTGCTCTGTGGTCTCCACCTGCAGAACCTCCTTTATTGGGGATGTGTTGCTAATTTCCACCTGTTGTCTATTCCATTTGCACAACAGCATGTGAAACTGATTGTCAATCAGTGTTGCTTCCTAAGTGTACAGTTTGATTTCACAGAAGTGTGATTGACTTTACATTGTGTTGTTGAAGTGTTTCCTTTATTTTTTGAGCTGTGTAGATCAATACAAATACTTTGAAAAAGTTTATTTTCTTATTTTAGTACAGATCAGTATAATAAGTGGGATAATGTATTGTGAGACGCCATTATGGGAAAATAAATCCAGAAGAGCAAAGAAAACCCAGACACAAAGCCGTCTCACAATACATTATCCACTCCGTGTAGTGTTCGCCCTTGCAGATTGTAAACACAAGGCTAACTGCAGGACAGGGTCAGACAGAGCCACACAATCTCTGACAGCAGTCCCAGCCAAGCTCAACCAATCAGACCTTCCGATCTTCCATCACACCTTGCAGTCAGCCAATAAGACCTTGCCATTTCCACGTGTGCCAGCCATGACCCTCCCATTAGTGCTGCTTGCTTCAGAAAAACAAGCAGGAAGCTCTTGGAGAGAAGAAAGACACCCACAGCAAGTTCCTCGCCTAAAGCGATACGTGTGCAATGGAACGCTGCACCAATCTGTGCCTCTCATTGCGAGCTACAGTTATTTAGATCTACTCGCTGTTGCAAAGTTGCGCTAAAGTTTATGCCTCAGGCAAGTCTTCAACACAAAGAAACCTTTTTTTCTATCAGATACAAAATGTAAAATTAATAGCTTGGTGGAAATGTATCTCCAATGCACGGAAATGTTAATGTTGGAAGGGTAATGCATGAAATTTTCAGCACAACGCAATTGGTCAAAACACAGCAAGTCTGCAGTGCTCATATTAAAAGCTGCAGCAAAGGTCACTGTAGAGTTGTAAACATGCACTGTGGTGATGCTCTTCTGACGATGTACGATTCAACTGAAACCTTAAAATCAATAACACCACCATTCAACGTAGCATTTCTTTTTAGCCAAAATTAACCTTTCAGCATTTTTACAAATATAAACTCAAGCTCAACGTTATTTTGTTTACTGCAATCCTTCAGCCAATCCAACATATTGGGGTTTTTTTTTTTTACCTATAATGAACAAAAATAATCATACTGAATCATGGACAAACTCAAAATTTAATGACACATCTTTTGATGGATATCTTACCCCATTTTAAGGGTTCAGTTACTTTCAGCAAAGCTGAATTTTTTTTTATAAATAATTATCATTTTTATCAGCAAATTATATCATGTATATGTATTTGTGTATATACATACAGTATCTAATATAGATATATACACACACACACAGAGTGTTGTGAAAAGGTGTTTGCCCCCTTCCTGATACAAATTTTTCCCCATGTTTATCACACTTAAATGTCTCAGATCATTAAACAAATTTAAATATTACTCAAAGACAACACAAGTAAACACAAAATGAGTTTTTAAGTGAATGATTTTATTATTATGGGAGAAAAAAACACGTAGTGTTTATACCAAAGAGTTCCATTTTGGTCTCATCTGACCACATGACATTCTCTCAATCCTCCTCTGGATCATCCAGACGGTTTCTAAAATAAATATTGCTAAATATTTATTTTCTGCAGCATTATACAAATTAATACTTTAAAAATCATATTTTTTATGGTGAACATTACAGACTTTCAACTTATTCCTCTCCTTAATAAATTGAAACATCCAAGTGCATTTACTTGGGTTACGTTTGTGTATTTATTTGATGATCTGAAACATGTAATTGTGACAAATATTTTAAACATTTAAAATTTTGGTTTAGAAATGCATTTCAGAAAAATACAATGAAAGTTAATATGGTCGCTGATTTCAGTCTACTCATCATTTATGCTCAGAAATAGGGGCAGATGTTCAAATAATGCAAAAAAAATTGTCCTGAGAGTAACAATATAAAAATATAATTATGACGGCAGGTTTTGCTGTGGTTTTATTATATTTGGTGTTGCACGTTCTCCATATTGATGCAGTGTGACTCTACTCTCCTCCAGTGAGATGTAAGCTGTCTGACTCTGATCAAGTTTAAGCAGCTCTGTGTTCGGCCCGTTCTGTACGTTACTCACATATAGCTGTGCTCGGAGTCGCTCATCTTCAGTGGTGATTCTCTCTCGGAGCACGGCTCTCTGGATGCTGTCCTGACTGGCCTCCCTCTCAGCAGCCAGGATTCTGCCCACCTCATCCTGCACCTGGGCATGGGCGTCGGCATGGGCCTTGGCATGCACCTGGGCTTTCTCCTTCTCCAGCCTAATGCACACAAAAAAGAGATGCATTTCTCTATTTACCCCTGTAACAGACTTCGACAGGTAGGGGGCAGCAGTGAGAAGACTGTCAGAAGCTCCACCAGGGTGTTCCAGGTGTTTTGTTTACATGTGTTTGTTTACTTGCCCCTAAAGAGGCGTTGGTGGGCGAAGTGGCAGCGCTGCAGCTCGGGTAAAAGCTCGCCGAGCTCTTCCGAATGTCATGACTGTTTGAGCGGTCATCGGGTTCGCCCAGTTGCTAAGCAACCTCCTCCACCATCAAGGAGGCACCGCGATACGTGGAGAAAACTCGGCAAGATGCAAACTGTAATCCGTGGCACTCAGTTTTCAATCAAACAGCAGCCAGAGTCGGAAAAAAACAATGCTGGAGGAAAGGAGGAAGGAGGGGGGAAAATATAATTACCTAAATAAACACCAACAAGATGGAGAACATATGGAGGGGGCACACACACACACACACACACACGCGCACACATGCACACACGCACACACACACACACAGCAATAGGTCATCCTTTAACTCAGCAAATATGAGGAGAAAGGGCAAGTAGGCTTCATTTGGAAATGACAGGATGAGAGCATGAGAAACATGTATTCACAGTTCAGCCATAACATTAACACCACTGACAAGTGGAGTGAGTAACATAAACTCTAGTTATTTCATTACAGTGGCACCTGTGAGGGGGTGGAATATATTAATCAGCAGAGTGAACAGTCAGTTCTTGCAGTTGATGTGCTGGAAGCAAGGGCATAAGGATCTGAGTGTCTTATTACAGCTGATCATGTGGGGACCGGTTCACTATTAGGTAGGTGGTCTTAATGTTATGGCTGATCATGAGGGACCCGCTCACTATTAGGCAGGTGGTCTTATTGTTAAGGCTGATCACGAGGTGACCTGCTTACTATTAGGCAGGTGGGCTTAATGTTATGGCTGATCATGAGGGACCTGCTCACTATTAGGCAGGTGGTCTTAATGTTATGGCTGATCATGATGG
>JBBIGC010085153.1:0-10287 GCA_037576955.1 Lepidarchus adonis
CTCTCTCTCTCTCTCTCTCTCTCTCTCTCTCTCTCTCTCTCTCTCTCTCTCTCTCTCTCTCTCTCTGTGTGTGTGGGGGATGCCAATTGCAAATTGCTTTAATAGATTCCGCAGCCATTACAAAATAAAAGCACTCTTTTTATATATTATATAGGCAATATATTTGTTAGGAAGTAACTTAACATAAATCCAACAAAACCTGATCACACATACAACACATTTGACAAAGGACCTTGAGTGATTTGACCTTGAGTTGGTGAAGGTTACACAACGATCAGTCAGACAGATTGTGTACAAATGGAGGAAATTTAAAACCATGGTTACTCTATTCAGAAGTGATCGACCATTTAATAGTCTAATACCCGTGAGTAACCGAAGGCCTGTCTCACAGTGGTGAATGCTGGGACATTCTGATTCATCATCCACCATCAGGAGAATACCAAACAGCAGTGGTGTGTAGCAAGAAGAAAGCCACAGCTACTCCCACAAAATATTACTGACTATGATCCTGTCAACAAAACAGAAAAATACAAGATGAAGGATTTATGGACAAATGAAACCCAACGCAATCCAAAGACCTGTATCCCATCTGTGAAACATGGTGGTGGAGTGAACTAGCTTGAGCCTGTTTTGCGGAATCTGGGTCGTGTCTGGCATCTAAGCAAGCAGAATTATAAATGTGTGTGTGTGTATGTGTGTGTAGGTAGGTGTATGTGTGAGTGAATGTGTGTGTGTGTGTGTGTGTGTGTATGTGTGTATAGGTAGGTGAATGTGTGTGTGTGTTTGTGTGTGTGTGTGTATATAGGTAGGTGTATGTGTGAGTGAATGGGTGTGTGAGTGAATGTGTGTGTGTGAGTGAATGTGTGTGTGTGTGTGTGTGTGTGTATGTGTGCCTCTTGATTGTCATATATAAGCCTATGTATATACATGGTGTGTTGTCTTTTATTAAGGGGGAGGGGCCAGAACCCCGCCATCCCGGTGCCCAAGAGAGACTGGGCAGTCCTGGAGGTTGCAGGACCCCCCCGACCCCTTTAGCGACCAGGGGACCGGCCCAAACTGGCGGCGGAGGAGGAGGCCCCAGAAGAGCCCCACGGAAAAGACCGCCCCCTCCTGGACAGGCAGCCCGAGAGAGGATAATACTTAATTTTATCTTTTTTTTCTCTTTTCAATCAATATATGACCAATTACAATAATTGATGAGTCATTTATTAAACTAGGTTTTCTTCATTTACTTTAAGGACTTGTTAGATAATATTTTAGGTCTTGCACACACACACACACACACACATATAACATTTAACAGACCTAAGGTGCAAACCAGGCACAACCATCTATGGGGCTGTAATGTTGCGAACCATTCAGGAAGCTCACTAGACGAGAGAGCATGTGGAGAGGTTTGCAAAAATGAGAAAAATGAAGCAAAAACAAAACTCCTTTTACAGCACAGCTCCCTGCGGCTGCCAGTGTGGGTTCTGATGGGAACAAAGTTGGCCTGAGGTGTAACATACTTTATTTCTCCATCTTCTTTTCCTATTTTCTTTGCCTCTCTGGGCCCAACTGTTGCAAAATAAATGTTTCTGTGACAAATTGTAGACTTTGTCGTCCTATGGCTCTTGAAATAGAGTCATAACCTCCCTGTGAAGATAGAATTCTTGTGAAAAATGTATCAAAAATACTGGATATAAGTATTTGCTTCAGACAAAAGTGTAAAAGCTCGAAGAGGACAAAAGTACACACGTGTGCACTTCCTCATACGTTAATTAATAACCAAGAACCAGTAATTGTCTTCTCCTAACTCACTCAAGACCCATTCAGTCTAAGCACTTCTGCCTGCTTCATGATCGAGCTCTGAGATGCTCCTGATTGGTGAAAATCAAGTGTATTGATCTGACAGCAAACAAAGTCTATTCTTCAAGCATCACATGTGTACAGCAGCTGCAGCGTTGACCGTTCTCAGTGTTTCCATGCAAACAGTGAAGTTATAGACGGGTCATTTGAATGCTTGATCATGCAAGTAGGAAATCTTAAAACAGAACAAGTCTCAGTCTTTTCTGGATATGCAAAAATGTGGATGTGCCTAGTCCAACAGATTTGGTTGATTTTCTAGTTGAAAACAAGTGTTTCTATAAGGAAGAGACTTCTGCAATTCAATGCACAATTATTGATTTTATTCTGAATTTAACAAACTGGAATGGGGCACAATCTTCCGGGAATGCTCTGTTTTTCCACAGATGTTAAAAATAGTACTACAATTTGCAGAAAAAAAAGTTCTTTAAATTCTTTTCACTTTGAAATTGAAAATTTTGATTAAATAAATGAGGTGTTTAAAGCTCAAGATTTTATTCAGACCTAAACTGCAGTTTTGACCCAAATTGACCTAAAGTTATCAATCTTTAGCATGACTTACTATTTAAAGATAATTTCACACATTCTCACTACGTTTTGTCCCATGTGCACATCCAGAAGCATATGGTCTCATTAAACCTTTAACGGAAAAATAGATTTATTGGAATAGCACAAAATTGTTTTTCAAAGTATTTATTTGACGTGTCATCCTGTCCTAGTCCCTGTCCTGATTTCTTTTCCATGTGAAGCTGAAAGTCATCTCGTCCGTTTTCAAAATTGCTCAGATTCTTACGATTGCTTCCAACACATCAGCTTCAGGAACTGACTGTAAACCTGCTGCATAATAGATCCCAGCCATTGATGGATGCCATTGTAACAAGATAAGACAATGTTAATCACTTCACCTGAACGTAGTTAAAATTTTGTGGCTGATTAGCGTAAAATCTGATCTATAGTTTTTGTTTTCAGCATTTAGCACTGTATTTTATTTTCTGTTATATCACCTATTACTTCTATTTAACAAGGTTATTGTTTAAAAGAGAAATCTCTCTCCCTCGAGTCGTGATGTGTACACTATAAGTCAGCTGTGTGATAGTGTGTAGTACTAAGACATGTGGTTGGGGGCATTGTGAGATTTACAACACTCAATCAATTTTCCAGCCCAGACCTGCAGGAACCAGCACTACTGCTGTATCCTTGGGTCAGTATTCATTGCTTGCTACAGCACCACTGACAGACTGATGGCTGGGATTGATTGAAAGTGTTAGGGCTGAAAAAAGAGATAGAACAGAGAAGAGATGGGGGATGTAGCTATGTTTGTCATGGAAGGGTAATCCTAGCTAATTGAGGAGATGTGTAAGTGATACTGCATTAATGAAACAGGCTAAAATAATACCCTCAAAGCGTTGGAAAAATTAACATCTTCAACGCATGTTTTACATCACATTAAATCATGCTATTTATATAAAGCCAACAATATCTGTCACTATAACAACTATTTGCATATTTACATTAATAATTGATATTTATACTAACAATAAACAAGTATAATAATTGACAATAAATAATAGTATGGTGTGGGTCATACAACTGCTTCATGGTTGATTATGGGTGTGTACACCACATATAGAATAGCATGGATCGTTTTTTGCCAAATTATCAAAATTTTACCCCAAAAATGGGTTATGTTAGAAATAGGTCAGTGATTGTCTACTGGTCCCAGTGTTACATTATTAACCATGAAAATTAGGTGTGAATGAGTTACTTCAGTATATCTGTTAAAATACAAATCTCACAAACTTGACAAACATACAAAGGAAAGATTTCCAGTGTTTTCACTCAACAGCTTAAATATATTTTTGAAAACATATAAATATATCTTTTTGTAATAATGTACACAACAGAAAAACTACTTTACAATGAACCTAATCAGAATGAATCATTTCTTTCCCCAAACAGAATGGAACATGCATTTAGTCTTTGATTAACTGCACAAAGTGAGTGTTTTCATAATTATAATGCAGAATGAATTGTAATAAAGCGATCAAGAGGTGCCATTGGTGATGAGTCTAATGCAACTATTTTTTGTTTTTGCGTGTGGCCCTTTAATCCTTAAATTATCCTGCAAGACAAACATCTCAAACGTCCTTCAAAGGGCTTAAAAAACAACTAAATCAAGCTTTTGAATTGACTTAATTTGAGGTTTTGTTGTGTTTAGACCTTGAACGAGAAGGTGAAGGTCATGCTTGAATGGGGAAGCTGAATTAAATCAATTCTGCAAAGAGTTGGGCCCAACCTCCTGAGGTGATCTTCAGTTAAAATATATGTTTGGTTGCATTTGGCTGCTTCTAAAAGTAGGTTTGAATCATGGTTCGTATGTTTAGTCCATTAAAATGCTTTGTCATTTTAAAACTAGATGCTTCAAGCAAAAAAAGTGATGCAAAACACAAGTCAAAATGAAAATAAATAAATAAATAAATAAATAATACATAGAATTAATAAAATCCACATGACGGATCAATCTGTTTGTTTGTTTCTTTCTTTTATTTTACTTTAAAGAAATGAAAGTGTACTTTTATATTCTCAGTGATAAAAAAAAGAAAAAGAAAAGACATTCGATCACTGATTTCTGCTTGGAAATGGCAAAAAATGTGTTTTGAATGAATTGTGTGCATTCAGTGATATTATACCAACGCAGTTGTTGCAAAAAGAGATTATTGGTTTAATACAATATGATATAATACAGCCACAAATTTGTTACTGTTAATTGAATGCATGATTAATTTCAGTGTGCAGGAACCTTGGGCTTTCCACTCTTTTGTTCTATGTCTTGCAACAGCATTTTCATCACAATTATTACCTCATGCTTAGAAAGTTACTTTTTTACTCTGATTTGTAACCGTAGCATTATTTACATGTTTGCATTGTTATAATGGAGCTATAAAATGTATAAAAAGAACAAGTAAAGATGAGCAATATTAAAGATTTCACTGTGACTAATAAACATCATATTTTTTGTGATATTTCAGTGTTTCTTTGATTTTAATATTATTTCTGCAAAAGAAATCATTATTTAATAAGTTCTCTACAATACTTGTCGAGATATAAGGAGTCTAGAGTTCAGGAAGTAGTGGTAGAAGGCTGCGCAGATGACTGAAGCACTATTTCTGTTTTCTTTGAATATTACATGTAGAACTGTTTCTTAGAGAGTGATGACAAATGTGCCAGGCGTTATATAATCCTTTAATGCTTTCTAGCTTAGTATGTCTTCATAAAATATTTACAGAGACGGCAATAGACTGGGGTTGAAGTCGCTTCCCATTACTCAAATCCTGCAGCTTAAGAATTGCAGTACTGATACAAAATCTACCAACTGTAGATTAAAACTGTTTTGTAAATCTAACTGTAGAATCTTTATAAGTAAATAATTATTTATTAGAAAAATGATATGTTCTAAAATGGTTAGTATCCTGAATTATTGCTGCTCACCAAAAAATAATATTAGCAGCACCAGTGATTCATTTAATTGAGGGTTACTGCAGGTATTTAGTTAAAAGTGAGTCAAAAAGAATGGAAATGATTCCTATTAATGCTTTCACATTCATCTTTACAATATTTCTCAATTCAAATGTGTACACTGCTCTCACAGACTAAATGAAACACACTTAATAATAACTGGACTTAAAAATGGAACCAAAGTACACATTTGAAGCATGTACAATGGTGTGAAAAAGTGTTTGCCCCCTTCCTGAGTTCTTCTTTTTATCCATGTTTGTCACACTTAAATGCTTTACATCTTCAGACAAATTTAAATATTAGTCAAAGACAACACAAATAAACAAGAAATGCAGCTTTTATTTAGGATTTTATTATTAAAGGAGAAAAAATTTCAAACCTACATGGTCCGGTGTGACAAAGTGACAGTGGTGAACCTTCCCAGGTGAGTCCGACCGACCAAATTTACCCTAAGAGCGCAGCGACGACTCATCCAACAAACGCCCCCAGAACATCCAAAGAGCTTCTAGTTCAGGATTTGCTGTGATAAATGGAACCATGAATTCTGCTGTCTCCAAAAAACACCTGAAGGAGAATGTCCGGCCATCTGTTTGTGACCTTAAGCTGAAATGAACTTAGAATCTACAGCTGGACAGTGATGCAAAACACATCAGCAAGTCCACCTCTGATTGGCTGAGGAAAAGCAAAAGGTCTTGTCAAAGTCCTGAACTGAATCCTATTGCAGTTGCTAAGGGCCCAACCCGTTTAGGTTTAGGGGGCAATCACTTTGTCACACAGGGCCATGTAGGTCTTTTCTCCTTTAATAATAAAATCCTTCACTTAAAAATAACATTTTGTGTTTACGTGTGTTGTCTTTGACTAATATTTAAATTTGTTTGATGATCTGAAACAATTATGTGTGAAAAACGAGAAAAAAAAAAAGAAATCAGGAAGGGGGCAAAATCTTTTTCACACCACTGTATATGAAGGCACCATTTTTGTTTATTGTTGTTTGGTCCAGGTCTGGCCCCTCAGAATTTTCAGTTTAGTCTATATGAAAATAATAAAGGAAAATGTGCCTCGAGTATCAGTCCAGACTTACATTTACTCAAAAGAGGTGGTTGTGGTTCAATTATAGTCAATTATAGTGTGAAAATATTTTTAGATGTTTAACAAGAAGTTAATTACATATTATTGTCTCCTATTAATGAAAGGAAGAAGCAAAAGGACCGTAAGAGAAGAAGTTGCTTTAGCATATTGCAAGAGGAGGCTGTGAAGGTTAAAACATAAAGTGAAAGCAATTAAAAGTCATCGTGAACACACCACTGCACACAGTCACCACAATGAAATGTGCCCTCTGCATTTAACCCATCACATGGGCACACATGGAGCAGCAGGCAGCTACCAACAGCGCCCAGGTGAAGGTGTACAGTACAGTATTGCTCAAGGGTTCCTCAGTGGTGCCCGGGCTAGGACCTGAACCTGCAACCTTCTGATCTCAGGGGCAAAGTCCTAACCACTAGGCCTCCCCATAAAGTCCTACATAACCATGCAGTAATGCATTTAGCAATGTAACATATAAAGTATAAATGTGACTAACACAGAGTTAAAACAGGGGACCCAAGCCAAGGACGAACACATTCTTGGATGGATACAAGTGCGCCGGCCCTATGCTCAAAAGAGCTGGAATGCATCAATGCTGATTGCTCATCACATGCTCACCACCCATAGATGACATCATAGCCCTGGTGAAGGGTACCTCCCTGCCAGCCAGCGATGGGAAGCCACGTGCCCTTCACACTGGCAACCAATGTGCAGCACCATGGGTTAGGTTGGGCATCACCCCTTACAATAGAAAGATGTCGTTTTAACAATACTGAAGCAATGTACCACAATTATAATTCTTCTAAGAGGATGAGAGGATGCCATAAAGTTCTAAGTTATTATTAGTTATCCTTAATATTAGGCACACACCTCTCTACAAGCCAATCCATGGGAGATACATCCCATGGGAGATATGACAACAGAATGCCAGGCAAAGTTATTTTGTTTGCTTGCAAAATTACAAATACAATGTAAAAATCATGAACCTTGGTTTGTGCCTAGGTCTGGAAATTGCCCTAAATACTTAAATATATTGTATTAATGTTAATTTGTGTTTATTCTATAGTTAATGTTTTTTAAATACAGTTTTTTAGGGCCTTATGCGCTGCATTGTATTGTACTGAATGCGGCACTGAGGTAAAAATAGGACATTTATCTGGGTATACTTGAAGATTATAGATTATATATGATTATAGGGGTTTCCGTTGATTGAAAGCTCACAAAAAAATCAAAGATGTAAGCAAAATGAGGCAGTTTGTTGTCTTATTTCTAGTTTGTTGCTATATATGATATAACAGATACTGTAAATTAGCCTAAGAATGTTGTTTAGACAATGTAGTCTTCAGTGGCCCTTGGTTTTTATGTAGTTTTCATGAGCTTCCGTCCCCAAGGCCACCTGTGAATCTGATTATCCAGCTTATTATTGGTAATAATATTATTTAAAGGTTGAATCTAGGTTCACTCTTTCCACACCTGGTAAAACTGATAATGTTGAGAAGAATATCTCTGATAGAATGATCCATTAACATGGATCATCTGTATAAAGTGTTTTTTAATGAATTAATATACTCAGAAGCTTTAACCTCTATATTTTTCACCATGAGTTAACCTTGCTTCCAATTACGCAAATTAATTTTCAGTCCCTTTATGAGTTGAATCAGGTGTGTGGGAGCACAGCTAATGCACTATGTCACTAGAAATAAACAAAGCAACAGTTTAAATATAATATTTTAATTTTTAATTAACATTTCATACGAGACCAACTGGAGCAAACGCATTTCTCAGTTGCAAGTCGTATCTACAAATGACCTGGAATAAGATAAAGAATCATAAAACACTGTTTGGCACACGTACCTTCTATATGATGTGAAAAAATAAGTGCACCTCTTGAACAGTGTTGATTTTCTCAAGCAACATTTCATCCTTTCAACCCTTCAGTAAGATTACAGTTATATTTGCATTTTTTTTGTTTGTTTGTTTGCATCAGCATTCCAAATTAACATCTGATAACTTTTTTTCAGAGATTACAACACACTTTTCTAAATCAGTTTTTCGGTTTGTTTTTTAGTGTTGTGAGTAATGTTAGGTCATAATGTACTTGCATGTACAGTATATATACACAAATAAAGTACATTTATCTACATATGTTCAGTGCAACATCAAAGAGACACATAATGGCATAGATATACCGGCAGATAATGCTGTTTCTTCAGAAACACTTTGATTATGATTTTCTCGTGTACTGTGTCTAGGAAGAAAATAAATAACTAAATAAATAAATAAATAAACAGCAGTTTCATGCCAGTTGCAACATAGACTGTAAACGTAACTCTAACTGTAGTACAAAAAATGAAATTAGCTTTGTTTTACTTTATCACTTTATTTTTTAGTTCTGATTTAGATTGTTATGTACAGTGACCTTGAGTTTGTGAAAGGCGCTATATAAATTCAAATTATTATTATTATTATTGTTGTAACTTTCTATATTATTATTATTGATCTATTATTTCTATATCACTCTATAAATGCCTCAAGTACTATTAAATACAATGCAGAATTCACAGCTGAATTAATGACTGTTCCTGAGGCAGCAAAGTAACCCCAGATTGTTGAAGTTCTTTGACACGTCGTAGTCTTTCTTTTCTTTTTGGAGAGTCAGGGTGTGTCCAACATCTGCCTTTTTTGCCTATTATCAATAGATTAGTTTAATATCAATAAATTAGTCTGCAAATTTAGTCCAATTTGTCACTGTGGACGTTAGTTTAACACCCTTTATAAGAAGGGAAATTCACTAGGTCATTATTATGGTGCAATATGAATTTTGCATCTGTCGCAGCTTTTCTGTCTGTGTTGCAGCTAAAGCAATCATAACAAGATGCAGTTTGTTACTTTTACTTTTGTCAGTCAAATAAAGAGTAAAGAGTATTTTTTTTGTTTTTATTGCATTTTTAATCCCCCTTTTCTGGAAATGGGCAATTTATCTATAAATGTTGAGTATAACTTATATAACTGCATGGCATGATACAGTTTGTAATAATGAGACACAATACAAAGTAAATGCTGTGACTGTGGTTGAGTGGTTCTCTTTCTCTCTTTCTACCTCTCCCTCCTTCGCTTTTACCAGCTCTTTAATACAGGTGATGAATATTTAGTCCTTGCTGGATATACACTCCTCTTCATCTGTCCGTTCCAATGCTGCGCCCACTCTTGGAGTGAAAATCACTGCTCTGTCCCTTCACATACACAGCTCCCTCTTCAAACTCTGCAGATAAAGGCCAGGTGGACAGAAAAGGAGGATTTGTGACCTTTTATTGATAATGAGGCAGAGAGCACTGCTCCAGACAGACATAGAAGTGTCTGACATTTTTCCCCTTTTTGGACACTTGTCGCTATTCATTTTTATCCTACTAATTAAACTGGAAAAAAAAGATAACAAGATCTATCTTCTTAGACAAAGTAGCTGTAAATGCTAAGTGTTAATAGATATTACTCAAGAGGCTCCAGAAGGACTTGAATAAAGCTGGTAAATTTATCTCAATGTGAAAATGTCACCATTTGCAGGACACTGGGGGCAGCCATGGCCTAATGGTTGGAGAAGTGTTAATACTTCCTTGGGAGACTAATATAAAAATTAAATTATATTTTACTGACCGATTATGTGAAAATTCAAGCAACTTATGCAGTAATAGGGATGAAAGCAATAAGGACATTGCAGGCAACTTTATAACAACTGTTTTGGAATTTAAGTCAAGTCAAGTCAAGTTAGTTTTATTTATACAGTGCTTTTTATAACTGACGTTGTCACAAAGCAGCTTTACAGAGTTTATAGAATCCGGGTTCGAG
>JBBIGC010085260.1:0-10283 GCA_037576955.1 Lepidarchus adonis
CGCTGTCTGTGTTAATGACTAAGAGGAGTGTGTTATACTCTTTCTAGTTCTCCCAGATAGTAATGTTCCCTATATAGCTCATGTTGTAGCTCTCGCTGTCTGTGTTAATGACTAAGAGGAGTGTGTTATACTCTTTCTAGTTCTCCCAAATAGCAATGTTGCCTATATAGTTCATGTTGTAGCTCTCGCTGTCTGTATTAATGACTAAGGATTATGTTGAACTTTTCATATTTTCATAATATTTGTAACGTATATGTATATATAGAACATCGCTGTATGCTGAGGGTTAAATTAATTTATTTATTTATTGTTTGTGGGAATTAAATAAAGGATGCCCCCACAGGTACAAACACAATGTGACAGATCTTCCTACATAGTTGCTCAAAAGAGAAGATGCTACTCAATGAATCAGTTAGGCTTACGACAATTGCTGCCAGAGGAATATTAATCGCTGCAGTTTTATAACCTCCATAGGTGTCTGCTTATTTAAATTCAGATGGTGACTTATTTTGGCCAATGTACCAAACCTGTGGTCTGGGCTGAAGGTTTAGGATCTGCAGTTTCCACCATGTTTCTCCACTTATTTCAAAGAGCTATGATGAACAATTACCATTAAACTAATGATAGCAGAGATGGGTAAATGTGAGCCCTGATATGTTCATTAATAGCAAAACTTGCCAACACACCTGCAGGTCCCGGTGGTCCTGTTGGTCCAGGATATCCAGGTATACCACGATCACCCGGGCTTCCATCTGGCCCTGTGTCCCCTGGTATACTCCTATAGGGCTGAGGAACGCTAGGTCCTGGTGGACCTAAAGTAGAGCATAAACACAATCACACGCAGCCAGAACAAAGCCATCTATCTCCAAAATGATCGTTTTACAGGAGAAGGAAAAATGGAGGATGTCAAGTGATTGTCAACCGATTGTGACTGCAGCTTAGTGAAAATACGATAGGAACACTTTACTGCAAGTGAGGCTACATGACGTCTACATAAGTCTTACAACTGATGGTTACATACATAGACGTTTATTCTGGGTGAAAGTAGCCTGTAAGACCACTGACAAATTTTTATAGCGATTGTGACAATTTACACAATCAAACAGGGTGCACCATGATGAAATGTGACCTGTAACCCATCCACACAACTATCAGCAGGACTCCTCAGTGATGCCTGGGACGGGACTCGAACCTGCAAGGTCCTGAACACTAGGAAACACTGCTGTAGTGTTAATGTAGAGTTATGTCAACTGTCATAAGACTAGAAGTTGTGTAGCCTTATATATGCTGCCCTACATGAAAGTGCTCCAGATCCTCCAGGTTCTTCTGACTGGATTACGTTCACACTCTTCTATTTTGTTCTCCTCATCCAGACTGCTCTAGAATGTCCTCCACATTCATGTTGTTCTAGATTGTTCTATAATGTCTTCTACATTCACACTGTTCTTTATTGTCTTTCTCATTTAGACTGTTCTAGATCTATCTAGCTATCCGTCTGTCTGTCTGTGTCTGTCTACACATCCTGTTCTAAAATTCACTCCACACTGTTCCAGAATACTGTCCATATCAGCGCTGTTCTAGAGGGTTCTCTCCCAGTCATGCAATTCTAGTGTTTAGCAATTGAGCTTGTTTTAAGGATTTCAATTTGATAGAAAATATCTGTAATTTATATCATTTATAATAAATCTTCTTTTACTGTTAAAACAGAAAACAAATGTTTTAAAAAAAAAAAGAGGATTTATTCTGAGGAAGGATTCAGGGAGATGTTGCTGATTTCAATTCTATGTATAGTTAATTGTGGGCAGAATTATTATATTTAAAATCTGATCAAATGTTTACCTGGTGGTCCTCGGGGTCCCCCTGGTCCAGGTACACCTTTGCGTCCAGTATTATAGTTTGGATCCCCAGTTTCCCCTGACCAAAAGAGAAAAGAACTTTTACAAACGTTACCTGTCATGTTATTCTCCAAATTTCTCCTCTATTGCTGCAAAGGATGGAGATTTCACCAAACACCAACAACTGGGGTAAGAGTTTCTAGAATGTTCTAGAATATCCTCCACATTCTAGAATGTTCTTCATTTATTCACAATGTTCTATAATGTCCTCCACATTCTCCCCATTCTAGAATGTTTTCCACTGTTCACACTGTTCTATAATGTCCTCCACATTCCCCCCTTCTAGAATGTTCTCCCCTCTTCACACTGTTCTAGGATGTCCTCGATATTCTTCCTATCCTAGAATGTTTTCCCCTGTTCACATTGTTCTAGAGTGTCCTCCATATTCTTACCATCCTAGAATGTTTTCCCCTCTTCACACTGTTCTAGTGTCCTCCACATTCTCCCCATTCTAGAATGTTTTCCCCTCTTCACACTGTTCTAGGATGTCCTCCACATTCTCCCCATTCTAGAATATTTTCACCTGTTCACACTGTTCTAGAGTGTCCTCCATATTCTTCCCATTCTAGAATATCTTCCCCTGTTCACACTGTTCTAGAGTGTCCTCCATATTCTTCCCATTCTAGAATGTTTTCCGCTCTTCACACTGTTCTAGTGTCCTCCATATTCTTCCCATTCTAGAATATTTTCACCTGTTCACACTGTTCTAGTGTCCTCCACATTCTTCCCATTCTAGAATATTTTCCCCTGTTCACACTGTTCTAGAGTGTCCTCCATATTCTTCCCATCCTAGAATGTTGTCCCCTGTTCACACTGTTCTAGAGTGTCCTCCACATTCTTCCCATCCTAGAATGTTTTCCCCTGTTCACACTGTTCTAGAGTGTCCTCCATATTCTTCCCATCCTAAAATGTTTTCCCTGTTCACACTGTTCTAGAGTGTCCTCCACATTCTTCCCATTCTAGAATTTTTTCCTCTGTTCACACTGTTCTAGAATGTCCTCCACATTCTTCCCATTCTAGAATGTTTTCCCCTGTTCACACTGTTCTAGAGTGTCCTCCATATTCTTCCCATCCTAGAATGTTTTCCCTGTTCACACTGTTCTAGAGTGTCCTCCACATTCTTCCCATCCTAGAATGTTTTCCTCTGTTCACACTGTTCTAGAATGTCCTCCACATCCTTCACATTCTAGAATATTTTCACCTGTTCACACTGTTCTAGATTGTCCTCCACATTCTTCCCATTCTAGAATATTTTCACCTGTTCACACTGTTCTAGATTGTCCTCCACATTCTTCCCATTCTAGAATATTTTCACCTGTTCACACTGTTCTAGAGTGTCCTCCACATTCTTCCCATTCTAGAATGTTTTCCCACCTCCACATGAAGGTGTCTACATTCTAAAACACCAGCCAACACTAGAAGGTTGGTGTTTGATGGAGAACATTGGCTAACTGTTCTGCTCTTCAGAATGAGAAATATTAATATAATTATGGTGTTTAGTTCACTTGGTATGTGGAAACATTTGCTCACCCTGTAATCCAGGAGGTCCAGATGGCCCATGATCCCCTTGTATCCCAAGACTGCCCACTCCACCTGCAGGTCCCTGTGCAAAGTTAGCAGCAGTAAAAGGAAAATCCAGCATTGAGACTATTGTTTTAAACAGATATTCCTTAAATACTCTGGAAAAAGCCAAAATACACTGAATTTTCACATGTGTTCATCCAGAATTAAGCCTCCAAACCTCTGGGAGCTTTTGGCACAGACAGTTGCTTCCAAACCATTGACCAATTGCACAATTCTATGCATCATTACAGACAGACTATGATGAACAGTAATTACACAAGTCCCCAGGCTGTTCTCCTCACTGATGATGTTCTGTGGGTTCTGTAATGTTCCCATACTGATTTCAGATCTGTGTTCAGTTTTTCTCCAGCTTGTATAGTTGTGATGATGGTGATTATCTACTGTATGATGTTTGGTAGAATCAGTGCTGCCCAGCTCCTCTGGATCGACTCTGCTAGAACTTTCTGGACCATAAGTTTCCTGCACATGAGGAAGGAGAAGCTGCTGATTCAGATCAGAATCTGGGATGTGGCATGTGATTGAAAACCCACTTATTGCTTCCATCTGGAGATCTTTCCAGAAGATCTAGGTGAGTGAGGAGCAAGGAGAACGTTCTCACCAGGACATTCAGTTGATGGAACATCACTACCAAGGTTTCTGCAATGAGAGGATGATGCTGGATTCTGTACGACCATAATCAGACCCAGAGGAAGAAGAAGATCAGACTGTAAGTGTTTGTGAAGAAAGTGACACTGTTCTGTAGATGGAACCCGTGTGAGAATCTGTGACGTCGCACTGAAGAGACTGAACAGTTTCCTTCATTGGTGCTGATACATTGTAGATGCGAGTGCAGTGTAAACTCACACACTCCTCACACACAAAGCTGACGAGAAAAACATTGAACACAGATCTGAGATCTGCATCAGACACTGAGTTAGAAAAGAGGGTGTGGTCTCTAATTATTACAAATAATATATTTGTTGCTTTGTGTTAGATTCAGAAATATTAGGTTTCTGAAAAATTCTGAAACTTTCTTACTTCTTGTGTTTGTCATTTTTACAATGGCTTAAAAAATCATGTTTGGTATAAATCATGTGTGGTATAAATCATTTTTGGTATAAATCATTTTTGGTATAAATCATGTGTGGTATAAATCAGGTGTGGTATAAATCATTTTTGGTATAAATCATGTTTGGTATAAATCAGGTGTGGTATAAATCATTTTTGGTATAAATCATGTTTGGTATAAATCAGGTGTGGTATAAATCATTTTTGGTATAAATCATGTTTGGTATAAATCTTTTTTTTTTGTCCAAATCTGCACACGGAACCCGAATCTTGGGAAATCGTCTGTTTTAGATCTGGCTTTAAGAACCTGGGCTCTGAAATACGTACCCGATGCCCCAAAGCTCCCTGGTCTCCCGTCTCTCCAGCACGACCTGGTGGACCTAGCAGCCCTCTGTCCCCCTTTTCTCCTTTATATCCAGGTAGGAAGGGCCCTGCAGGGCCCCTGGAGCCATGTGGTCCTGTGAATCAAGTGTCAAATTCATATTTATATATACAGAGGGTCCTCAGCTTATGCCGTACTCGATACACAGTGTAAAATTGAAAGTGAAAGTACAGTCAAACCTCCTCCTATTGGTCCGGGCTCTATATTTGGCGAGAGGCGGGGTTGGTGAGCTATCGTAATGGGGGAAAATACATGAAAGGAAATCTGTCCTGCAGCCCTTCATGGCGAGAGGCGGGGTTGATGAGCTAACAGGGTTTTACTGTAGTTAGCATAAAACGCTCAGAAAAAGGCACAACAAAGCCTCAAGTGGGTGAATGTCTCCCTCTGGTGGACTGACAGAGAAATGGCCCCAGGGCATTACACACGTCGGTGCTTATTTAAATACCCTCTGTAATTATATATCAGCCACCTTTGGTGATTTTATTAATGCACAATTGTCTTGTCAACACTAGGACTGAATACCATGACTTAAGCTATGAATACTTATTGGTATTTCTGTGAATTTTTATATATAATATTTTCTTAATATTTGACACAATTACTCTTTTTTTTCAAAGTTTATGCACTTACATTGCCTTTTTAGAATGCAGATATTAATACACCAACAGCCATAACATTAACACCACTGTCAGGGGGTGGGATATATTTGGCAGCTAGTGAGCAGTCAGTTTTGGAAGCAGGAAAATAAGGTTCTGAGGTCTTATTGTGATGGAGCTTCTCCAGAACAGCAGATCTTGTGCAGTAGTAAGTACCTGCAGTACCAACAGTGATCCAAGGAAGGAGAACTGGATCATGGGGACCCAAGACGCACTGATGCACATGGGTAGTGAGTTTGATCCCAGAAAGAATGTTAATGCTGCTCTGATAGAAATGAGTCAGAGTTGTTTCAGCAGCTTGAGGGTCCTGCTCACTTTTAGACAGGTGGTCTTAATGTTATGGTTATTCTGAACACTAATGAATTTCATCAATTCACCTGGATCTCCGGGTCTGCCTGGAAATCCAGGTTCTCCTTTCCTCCCACTGAAACATTCTCCCGAAGCACCAGGATAGCCGCGAACACCAGGGGGGCCTGAAGGCCCAAGGAGTCCTTTATTTCCAGGAGGACCAAAGGGTCCATAACCTGGGACACCAGGAAGTCCTTGAGCTCCTTTAGGACCTGAGAGTGAGATGAATTACAGTTTAAGCTGATATTCTCACATCACAAGAAATGTTTTATTACATAAAACTGATAATCCCTGATCAACAGTGTTGTGTAAAAGTCTTCGCCCCCTACACCAACAGTTTAAAGCCATTGATCTCAGCATTGAGATCTTCCTGCAGCGAGAACACATGTGAACGTTAGAGTAACAGCAGCAGTGAAGCAGTAACGATCTGTGTAGATGTGTAAAAGTCATTGAGATGTTGTGAGATGGTTAGAAGAACACATGTTTGGTTTCAGATCTCCTCTCCAGGCCTCCAGCCATTGCATGGATGTGAAACTCCAGCAGAACCTGATTTAATGTGAAGAACGACTGACTGAGGCCAAACCACAGATCTGATGGCAACTTTAGGTAATACTGATTGGATAAAATTGTTATGTGGGATTTGATAGAAAAACCTGTACAAACAAGTCGTTTGGGCATAAAAGCAACATAACTAGGCCTTTCTTTCTTTCCCACCCGTCCCAGACTAGTTTTACGGACCAAATTCCTGTACTTTATGCTGGCTCTGTTTCTCCAAGCTATAGGCCTCTAGCTTCCACCTCTAGCATCTACAGTTTTATTTCCCTTGCTTGCCTCGTTTTCTGAAAATCTGAGATGTGGTTTGAAATGTCACAGAGAAAATGAAATTTTTTAGAAATCAATACTAGGCTGCTTCAGGCCTACAACTCTGGGCACCTCCACAACACTACGATTACATTATGTCAGTTTTAAACCTTCAGCATTTACAGTTACCATAGACAATGCAATTTTTCATGGTGCTTGAGCCAGGATGTCATCCTAGTTGATAAATACAGTGTGGCTGAATGTTTCTAAACCCTTCAAAATATTCTACATTTTTATATGAATGCGATCATAAAAATTCAAATATCCTAAATATAGATGAAGAAAACCTAGTTAAACAAATGATACAAAAAGTATTATATTTGGTTATATATTTAGTGAAAAAATTAAATCCAATAACATTGCTGCATGTATTAAAAGTAAGTAAACCCTTAGTTAATTCTGAACTTAACCAGAGAATTCTACAGGAAAATGTCAAAACACTTCCATGAACTGAAACATAAGAGACAGTGGGTCAGGCAGCAAGACAACCATCTAAAACACCCAAGTGGTTCAACCAGGAAATGGTTACAGAAGAGTGACGAGAATGTTCTGGTGTTGTGGAAAGACCTAAAGCAAGTGCTTTTAAGAACTGAATCCGTGGAGAAACAGTCTAAAACTCAGACAGACTTATTAACAGTTACCACAAAAGTTTAGTCGCAGTTATTCTTGCATGAGGACATCAAACAGATACTGAAAGCAAAGGTTCATCTACTTTTTGATCATTATTTTGTACAAAAAATGTTTGTTTAACTCGTTGTCTTTATCTACTTTTAGGACTCGTTTGAAAGTCAAATGATTTAAGTCATATTCCTATAAAAATATAGAAAATTTTAAAGGGTTCACATATGTTTAGGCACCACTGTACATTGTGATAAATATAGCAATGACCTAATAGAATACAAGAACTGGCTTAATGCAAATTATACCTGAATTAAATAATATAGTAACAATAGATCAATACTAAAGTTCTGTCCAAATTAATTGTCTCCTATTCCACCCACTAGGAAGAACAAATACACAATACAACTAACACTGGGAGGGTGAAGATGAGCATATGAGTCACATGAAGCTCCACCTACTTCTTTATAAATTGCCGTGAATGTGTCGACAGAAGGAGGGCAACATTAATCACCAATTTTATTTTACGCATGCTAATAAATGCTGACTCACGAGGGTAGAGGGAGGGCCAGCCACCCAACCAGAGGGAATTTCTTCTTGGACTCCCCATTACGTATGGCTGTGGCACCACGGAGGATCAAACTTATGATCTTATAATGATAGAACCAGTGCTTAGACAGTTGCACCACTCCAGAGGCCCCAAAACTATGCTGTAGTAAATTGTTTTGCCCAGTCCAAGTACTTTGATTTATTGTCTACTGAACAAAAACACTCACCTGGTTGTCCTTTGTCTCCTTTTCTGCCTGGGAGCCCCCCTATAATTTCTGACAAATACATAAAAACTCAGACGCAACACACTTCATGACAACTTTGATATTTTTAACTATTAATGGAACAGTATGTCCACCTATGGATAATCTTCTTCACTGAATGGCAATATTGACAATAAAAACAGGCTTTACCTGAATCTCCCTTTGGCCCCGGTGGTCCAGGAAATCCATTTCGCCCTTGGTTGCCTTTCTCACCTACAAGTCCACGAGAACCAAGAGAACCAGGAGGCCCTAATATGGAAAACAGAGTTTATGGCTACCTTCTCCTACCTTGGAGTACTGTTGGTAGGTACCACTGCATACTGAGTACTCAACCATAAGAGCTGCTATGTTGGAGATGCTTGGACCCAGTTGTCTAGGCATCACAGTTCCTAACACTCCTGCTTCCAACACGTTGACTTCACAACCTGACTGTTCACTCACTGCCTAATAAATCCCACTCCTTGACAAGTTCCAGGTTCTATACAATTAAACAAGCTATTTTTGTTACTGTGCCTTTAAGACCAATATGTTTATGCTTCACCTTCTAGAACTGTAGCGTCCTGGGTGCGGCTCCCCAGTTCCACCACCAGAGGAACGCTCGAGGAACCTACTCACTTCCTACTAGAGGAGACTCTCATCAAGCTCATTAGAGAACTCTCTTAAGCACCACAATGGTCTTCACCCAGTCTTGGTTTCCACACCTAGAGAAGTGAGTTCTCCTGAGTCAGAACTTTTGGTTATTTTCCAAGTTCCTCAGTTCATTCCCTTTTATGTTTGCCAGACCTTTGCCTTTGTAAGTCAGTATGCCATACCTTGCAGGTGGGGTTCGAATCCCAGCAGTGTGGGGTTTTTGTCACACTACCCTTCAGGGCTACCACAGCTCATTACAAGAACTTTCCATCTCCATACAGGATCTCTGAAACTCAGTCGGAGTAACCATATGGTTCTTGGTCACCTATCTCACTAAGGCCCTTCCCTTACAGTTGCTCAGTTTTGCTCAGCTCTTGGAAGAAAATCATAGAAGCCACTGTGCTTTTTGGCATCTTCAGTGCAGCAGAACTTTTTTTGTAGCCGTCCCCAGGTCCCAGCCCTGTCTCTGAGACCTGCAGGCAGCTCCTTTGACCTCATGGCTTGGATTTCATTCTTAAAATGCATTATCAGCTATGAGACCTCCTAAAGAGGTGTGTGCCTTTCCAGATCATGTCCAATCAGTTTCACTGACCACAGATAGAGTCCAATCAAGCTGTAGAAACATCTCTGCAGCAATCAAGACAAAGGGGAGGAACCTGAGCTCAAGTGTTGTTGCAAATGGTGTGAACACTTATGTAAATGTATTATTTCAGTTGCTTTATTATTATTTTAATAAGTGTACAAAATTCTCAAGAATTTGATTTTGCCTTTCATTTCATTTCAACAATAAGAAACAGTACAATGATTTATTGTTACCCCACATCTTTCCCATGCCTCAAAAATAAACTGTATATATGAATAACTATATAAATACCGTGTGGTCCCTGTGACCCTGTAGGTCCAGGAGATCCAGGAGGACCATAAGAGCCTGGAGGTCCAGGTGGGCCTGGGAGTCCTGAGACAGGATTATCAGAGACGTAAGGAGGTAATAGGTATTTAAAAAACACATTTAAAGCAACCACGGTTGATCTACTGCGCAGTCAGCAGATATTAAAATAAAATAATATTACACAACAATAAAAATAATAACAATAATAAGAATAAACATGAAAATATTAATGCTACAGCTAATAAGAACACAAGCAAATGGGATGGATGAGTTGCCAAAGACATTGCTGCCATCTTGTCAATACTTTGCTTATGATTATATTTCAGTAAGTGCTGAGTAAACTTTACTCAGTGTTTACCTTGAATTCCAGGAGCTCCAGTGGCTCCTGTAGGTCCAGTTTGGCCATATTCACCCGGAAGACCAGGAGGCCCCATATTCCCCTTTTCTCCTTTATATGCGACATCACCTTTGACTCCAGCCTCTCCCTGTAGACACACACACACACACACACACACACACACACACACACACACACACACACACACACACACACACACACAC
>JBBIGC010085280.1:0-10283 GCA_037576955.1 Lepidarchus adonis
TTGGAGAGACTGACCCCCCCCCCCCCCCCATGTTACCAGCTGACCTTCTTATCATAGAACATTTCAGAATGGATTAGCTTAAACATTCTTTAAAGTTTTCACGTTTCTAAAAATAAATCAATATAATTTGTGAATATTTTTTTTTCTGAAAATGACTTTAGATATACATTTTTTTTTCTCCTGCAGATTCTCCTCTTGTGTGAAGTTGTATGTGTCTGGACAATGACCATGGGGTGTAGGCAGCCAAGTGCTTTCTCCTAGAACCTCCAACTGCTTCAAAAAATAAAACATTACTGGATATCTCAAGAAGCAGGGCAAACCTAACAAGACTCCTGGCAAAAGATGGGTTTGGCGTTGCGAAGACATGGAACTTGCAACCTCCTTATAACAATCCAAACACTTGGGAACCAGCAAGATGGTTAGTTTAGTTTGAGGAGCTCCTCTGCTAGTCTCTTCATCTTACATTTACCCATGAACTCCTATGCAAATACGTATCTTCACTGAATGTCACTGATCCCAGAACTGTCTCCCCTGGCTATTAAGATTTTCTAGGCTCTGTTATTGTACTGTGCTAAATGAGTCTAGAAAATGGTCAATATAGAATTACAGAAACACTTTTCTCTCAACTCAAATAAAGTACACTATTGATCGTTCCAAACTTCAAATTGCAATCAAACAAAAAAGCATTCATTCACTTTGTTATCTCAAAGTCTACAATGGCTGAAACTTCTGATTATGCTCAATCTTTTTCACGCTAATTTAACCACAGTGCATGCAAAAAGCCCATGGCTTAATAAATGCAATTCCCAATGTGAGATCAGATTATGAATACAAACCATTATTGATCTGTTAACATAAGCTGGTGTATGAACTTCATTTCAGAGTGAAATGGAAGAGTTACTGCTTTCATTTATTCTTTATCAGTATGAAGAAGTGTTTCAAATGAGTGCATCTTTTATATAAGCTTAACCATTTGTTTAGACCTTTAATTTAAAATTCAATTAAAATTCCCTAAGTAACCAAATATCTTTTCTATCAGCACTCTTGTCAAAAGCAACATTTTTGAAAGTCTAGAATGGCTCCAATGTTCACGGTAAGCCAACGTTCTTCAAGTCCTTTGAAATATATCATGATTTTCCTTATGTTTTCTACAATGTTGCCACGTTATCGTCTCTTACCTTTGTAGAAGCACTCTTCGCTGTGCACGATGGCGATTCTCTGGTGGGCCAGGCAGGAGGCCCTGTGTAGCTCACAGTGGTTCTGGTAGAGTTTGCCGTCTGATCCACACACAGGTTTGTAGTGTGGCTTGCAATGGTCCAGACACTGGCACTGTCCCTGTCCGGTCTCATGGTCCACCACACAGTGCTTCCCCAAACCACAGTACTTGTGCTCACAGGGGTTTTGAAAACTGTTGTGGTTGTAAATACCTGAAAAAGGACAAGAAAATGATTTGATGTTTGGTGTAAAATCTTTGGTAACACTTTGGAACACATACTGGGAAATAATAACGGTCTTTTTTTTTTTGCTGAGTAAAGCCTGCATTAGAGACTTGCAAGTGGTTTATTCAGTGCATTAAACTTTATTAATTTAATAATTGCACAATATGCAGAATAAACAAGGTGTTAAGACCTCATATGCAAACGCTTAAGCATGAATTTATCACTTAAATTCACATCTTACATGTGTATAATTGGCAACATTATTGGAGATTATTCCATTAATAAAAGGCTAATATTTCTTTCAAATGTTTTAAAATAATATAAGCCATCACTAATTGGAGGATAAAAAGGTATATAATTTAAAATCTGGCATGTGATCAAAATTTCATTAATAGATACTGGCTTTGTGATGCAGATTGGCTCATTAAAAATGGTTTAGCACATTTTAGTCTCTAATTAGTGTTGATTATAATGCTGAAGTACACTGAAGAGAGTTTTACAGAGAGTATTACTCTAAAACTCCAGAAATCACTACCTAGAATAAAACATTGGCAAAAATGAAAGGCATAAATTTATGGTATCTGCACAATTTTCAAAAGAAGTCTTAGCAAAGTACTGTAGGAACAATCCAGGTAAATCCAAATTTATTTGTATAGCACTTTAAAACAACCAGATTGTACAGATGAATAAATAGACACATGAGTAATTTGAAAACTTGCAGGACAATACAGGAGACAAAATGATTTGCAGAAATGCGCTATTTGTATTTCAGCAGTTGTGTGCATGAGAATATGTATAGTTATGTATATGTTCTGACTCATTAACAACTATTTATTGAACTCACGTTGTCTGCACAAATCATCTTTTGTCACTTTTTGGTGTAAATCAAAAATATGCTTCCATATGCAGATGTGTAGTCATAACATTGCAACCAGATGATGTATCCCATCCAAATTTCATGAATGAATACCTACAATTTGCTGTCTTTCTTTCAGGGCAAATTAGCTAACATGAAGCTGGTGGTAGGGCATTGAGTAGTCATGATATACAGTGCTTTATTGCTGAATTTCTGTCAAAAGTTTCAAAACTAACTAAGGTTCTCTTTAGAAGGTCCTATCAGTTCAACAAGTTCAAGGAACCAATATTTCAAAGGTGTTCAAAGCTTGCAGACTTATAACGTTTCTGTCCAGTAACCTTTTAGCCATCTCTTTCTAGGTGGGTTAGTCTTGCTTTCGAAGGCTAGAAAAGCTAAGGGACCACTGGGGTGGAAGCATCAGACCTGATCAGTCGTAAACAGATGTGACTGGCTGGGAAATCTACAGGCTCTGGGATCATTGAACCAAGGAGAACGGAGCAAACACAGAGCCGCCGAAATAGTGGCCATCTCGAGTAAAGATCACGGGCCAGTCAGGGTTGCTGCCCTTCAGAGACATCTAGAAGGACAAGACTCCGAAACCCAGCCATCTCACTGACCACACTATCCTAGTGAGACGTCAGGCTTTGAAAGCTACCTTCTGTTATCGTTTTTTGAAGGCAAAGGCCATGCCTTGCTGAGCAGCCTGTTAATGTCGATGAATTTACCCAACTCTCCTCTACCCTCTTCTTCTCCCTCTTCCCCTCGGTCTTAACCTCACTACAAACATTTCAACACCTGGAGAACGTGCTTCTTTTATCAACAGCTTCCAAAGAAGAAAAACGCCTTTTAAGATATATTAACCCTTATTTACAATTATGTCCGCCTGAGGCACGTGAACATCTTTTACAAGGAAGAAGAAGGTATTAAAAAACATCCAAAAGTCAGACGAATCCTTGAAAATATTGTGGGGAAAGAGATAGAAGGTTGTAATGTCAGGGAGAATACACTTTTTTATGCAGTACTATATAAAAGTCTTGTGCAAATTGCTTGTTCCCATTTTCTCAGCAGCGAGTGTCTTTCTGCAACATAAAGACAAATGCAAACAAACAGAAAAGCATTTTTAATTCAAAATCTAAATGAGTTGTGTGTATAAAGTAGTTGGTGTGTGTTGGGAGCTGTTAGAACAGTGCAGGTGATTCGCCATCAGTGCCTCCAGCCATCGCATGTGTGTGTGAAACTCTTTTAGCAAAACTTGATTTAACAGCTGTTGAGCCCAAACCAGGAATTTTATAATTACTACTAATAATTCCAGGTTTTAATAAATAGAACTCCAGAAATGGGAACCAAACACACTGACAAACATGTACTTTTATCTATAAAATTTTTATTAGTACTAATTCTAATATTACTGATCTGAAAATAAAAACACTAATTGGCTAAACTACTATTACATATGTATTTCTCAGGGGCCAAAGACTTTTGCACAGGACTGTAATTAAATATAAAAAAAATTATAGAAATCAAAGTAGTGGTAAATCAGTTAAAAAGGTACAAATCTGGAAATCTGTCCATCAACAACTATCTAGATCAAACCATGTTCTGTACAAATCAGGAAACTCCAGCACCTACAATCACTCAAAAAGACTACAGCAGTCGAAAGGTTTTTAATTTTTTCCTAAATCTCACTCTAGGACCTGTAAAAATGATAATGCCACAAAAAGTTGTTTCCCATCTGCCATTAAGCAACAGTAGACAACGATATTCAAGAATAAAAAGAATGAATTCAATTTATCTTGATACATGATTACTTCAGACCTTCCAACAAACAGTAATTTTTTATAGAACACGCCTCCAATAATATTTGTAAGAAATATAATATATATGGACAAACGGGCTGGGCTGTGTACATCCAATAAACAGTCAAAATGGCCGCCTCTTAACTAAAACACTACATGAATACAAGCTGTTTGTTATTCACTAAGAGCTTATTCTTTACTCAAAATCCAGGCCCTTTCAATTCATTAGTTTTCCTGCTTATTGAAATGGAGTTCAACCAATAAAACATGGACTGACAATATAGGCTTGTTATTGTGCTAGAAAAGGGAATATAACAGAAATGATTTAACAGATTTCTTTCTCCAGGCTAATGGTAGTGAATCCAAACCTTCTGAATTTTTGTTGTTTTAGAAAAACAAGTGTGGTTTCATTTTATAATAAATGAAAGTTCTTATTTATGTTGAGTTTCTTCCCCCAGTTACCTGGCCATGTTAAAGATGTTAATAGGGTTTTTTTTTTCAGATGCAAGAGTGATCATTTTATTTCCTGATTAGGAATGCCTTCGGGAAACTCACACAAATTGAAACTCACACAAATTGCTTGTTCCGTTCTCTCATCCTTCGCTAGTTGTTACTCATTGTTTTTTGTTGTTACAATTGATTTTTTTCCAATGAAGTGAATAAACAAGGAGAAATCTAAATGTGATATTTGAGATAAACCACACATGACTCTTTCCTTACAGACTGATAGTTGGTTTGGAGCAAGGCGTAGGTGTAACAGTAGTTTGGTTTTATTTCATTCCATCCAAACGTCGGCGTGAAACCACCACCACCACTAGCTGACCATTGCAATCACATACACATTAACAATCAACACATATTTGAGGTCTTGTATCTCTCAAACTCCCAAATACATTCCAAGCTCATGCACACACCCCACCTCAACAAAATGTTGCACCTCCACCACTCCACCCACTGAAAGATCTCTAAAGATCTGTCAATCATTCTCCCCATAAAACCTCCTCTTCATCTGAGCACAAGCTTTTGGCCCATCATTGTTTTTATGGTGCCTCTATAGACTGAAATTATTATCACTTTTATTTTGTATTTATTTATTTCTATTCTTATCGACCAGAGGAGGATGGGTTCCCCTTCCGAGCCTTGGTTCCTCCCAAGCCAATTTCCAACAGTTGCCTTTTGGCTTGTCATGTAACAATGACAATGTCAGAAAAAAAATTTACTCTACGATTAGCACCTTTATTATTACAGATTATTATTAAGAGTCTTAGAACCGCTGTGGAGAATAATGATAATGTGCAAAACCAACTTTACTTTTAAATATACAGGGCTCTCAGAACAAGGTTGGAGAGGAACTCCAGTGGTGTAGCTCAACGAGAGAGAGAGAGAGAGAGAGAGAGAGAGAGAGAGAGAGAGAGAGAGAGAGAGAGATAGAGAGAGAGAGAGATTTCAGCTCCCTTTGCTCTCCCTCCATTCCTGATCATTTATGAAGTGACTCATGATTTGAATAGCAGACCAGCCAGTGTTTACTTTTGTGCAAAATACATAAAGGCAAGCGATTGTTTTGTAGGTATAAAGGAACATTCAGTTCAGTGGATTTGAAGTGGAAATTGCAGGGTTCCTACGGTTATAATTTATTTTGTCAGACTGCACTGGGGACACTACTGGGATCTTGTCTTCATGTTTTGTGCCTTTATGTGTAAACACCATTTCATGCCCTTAAACCAGCCCTCTTCTTTGTGTTTGTACTTTTTCCATTCCCGTCCTTTTTTTCTGCTCCTTCTTTTCTGCATTCTGCATTGCGAGTCGTGATAAGTTTGCCCAGGACTTTGTAGCACAGTTCCGGCGATCTATCCTTCGCTGTAAATATTTTATAAGGGATTCGGTCGAGTACCTCTTATCTGCTAATGTTTGTTTCTATTTCTGCTCAGTCTTATTTCTCGGGAGTGCTCACCACAGACTCTTCGTCTAAAAAGAAAGGATTGAGTGCACGTGATGAGGTCGACAAAGGGCAACAAAGGCCTTCATTCAAATGCACGGGCTGTCCCGCAGCACCATTCGACATCAACGACAAATGACCAATTTAGCTTCGCTGATTTGTTATTGATGGTCCACCCTTCAAAGGGTGCGTTAATGTTAGAGAGCGAGAGAAAGGCTGAAAATCGAAAGAAAGGAAAGAAAACTGGTGTACAGCTCAGAACATCGCACTAAATGAAGTGAGCAGAGGCATTTTGATTGTGGACCAGAAGATTGAAGGCTCATCTCTGCAGTTACTTGGTTCTTTGGAAAATCATGGCTGACTTGTTTTTCCCAGTTTGCCGATCCCACAGTATTGCTTTGTCTAGGACGGTTCACATGCTCTAACACATTTTTGGGCGAGAACCAAAAGTCTCAGAACGTTCAAGGCAAAAGATTGTACACTGTTCACACTACACAACTTACTGTCTTGTACTTGGGACCATTGGCGTTGTAGTGGTTGTGGTTTGCATACTGACCATGTCCGTCACATGACCTTTTACCAGATCCAACATGGCCGCCTGGTCTCCAAACCATGTTTTGTCACGTACTCACAAGGGAAACAATACTATGAGTGGGATATTGTTCTTCCAGAAATAAATGGCTGCAAAAAAGTGTGTGATGTGTTATTTGTGATATGATTTTGCAACAAAAAAACTAAAAAACAAAGAAGAAAAAAAGAAAAGTATGTTGATGTTGTACAACTACCCCCAGGGTTTCCTCACAGTCTGCCTCTGATATCTTTTGAGTTTCGGCGAGTCTCATGGACTTTAAACAACTGACAGAACAATTGAGAACAGGGTGTGAATCTCGATTTGTCTTCTATTAGTGGCTTTTCTCAGCAACCTCCACTAACAGCTAAAATCAGGGCTGATATTTTGTAGCATTAGGGTTTTTGTAGATTTTCACCCTGCACATTAGGAAAAACATGACTCGTTTTTCCAATAGATGTGAATTGTGATCCCAAAAAATGAACGTTTAGGAGGGACCACATGCTTCACAATATGCACTTCCAAACATTTATGCCACATTTAATCTAAGCTCTACCTCTAAAGATCCACCATTGAGTTTTTTTTAGCATTTTTTTTTTTACAGTTGTCAATATATTGAGGCAGTAATCATATTTTATTGAATAAGTGTAGTAGTCATTATTTCATATAGATTATAATAGTACATTTAAGTAATAATACACTACTTAAATATGTGGAGAGGGTGTGGCTTAATTGTGGTGAAGCTGCATAAATAAAAAAATTCTCTCTCTCTAAAATAATAGAAATTACAAATTCTTGCAAAATGTAATTCAATATCTTTTCCGTACTGCCGATATCCACAATATACTCGGAAAATCATATTATGGCATAATGTATCGCAGTAAGAATATCACCTCGCCCACTGGTATCACCTGTTATGCAAGTATAGCAGATGCAAAGTTTTCCTGAGGATATTGCGCATGATTGCTCATCTCTCAGCATGTGTCAGGCACGGGTTTAAACATCAAGGCTTCTTATTAAAGCATAATCGTGACAAGCCCACAAAGTAATGAGAGCAGCATGATCTGAACTAACTACAGGGCTTCATAAACTGACATCAGTCTCATCAGATACACATGCGCCTTCAGGAAGGAGCGTAATCGAGGAAACCCTGAGGTCAGCTTTGACAAATCAAACGGAAATCAAATCACTTGATCAAGTGAAATTTCAACACAGATCACAACGTGTTTTAACATATTGGCTCATTTGTTTAGGTGTACTGACTAATGGAAAATAATTTACATTAATTTTCACAGAAGATAATTATTCAGTATCATGTAAATCTGAATCCCTGTCAATTTTTGTAAAAAATAAATCAGTTATGGCGATGGTTGCTGCTACGGTAACCACAGGGCAGTGTTGGCTGCAGGTTCTAGTCCTGGCACCACTGATTGTCATTGCATTATGGCTTGTCCCTACTGAAGAGGTGTGTTCTGGAGGGAAAGCGATGCATAGACACTTCTGCATTCTTACAGCAAACTCAAACATAGAAATATTAGCTACAGTCTTAGGCAAAAGTTTGGACACCCCTTGATAAACCACAGATTTTGGTGATTTTGTCATTGACAAGATGTTAACATAGTATCTCTAGTACATGGAAAAAAATGCACAATATTTTCAGTAAACATTGATGCATAGTTACTTTTTATGTCATAAATTGAACAAAGATAAAAAAATAAAAACATTATTATAGCACCGTGCAAGAGTTTGGGCACCCTGCATAATCAGTACTTAGTAACTCCTCCTCTGGCAGATTTCACAGCTTGTAAACACTTTTTAGAGCTAAAAGTCTTTCAGTTCTTGTACAGTACTTAGGATTTTCTCCCATTCATCATTGTAAAAGGTTCTTGTTCTGTAATATTCTTTGGTCGACTTACATGCACAGCTCTTTTAAGATCTACCCAATGGTGTTTAAATCAGGAAACTGTGATGGCCATTCCAAACCTTCAGCTTGTGTCTCTTGAGGTCCATGGTGGATTTCCAGGTTTGTTTAGGATCATTGTTGTAGAAGCTCATCCTCTTTTCTGCTTCAGCTTTTTACAGATGGTGTGATGTTTGGAATCCATTCTTCCCTTCACCCGTGCAATGTTTCCTGTGCCACTGGCTGCAACACAACCCCAAAGCATAATAGATCCACCCCCATGCTTAATGACTGGCAAGTTGTTCTTTTCATGAAATGCTGCTCCTTCTCTCTCCAACCATCCCTCAGCAGTCCACAGCACTTGTTTCCTAAATGCATCAGGCTTCTGCAGATGTTCTGCTGCATACTTCTGATGTTGGATTTAATGATGGGGATGCAGGTAAGGTTTTCTACTGCTCACACTTCCATGAAGGACAGTGGAACTGTGCACCACCACTCCTGAGTCTGCTAAATCTTTTTAAAAAAATTTATTTGTCTTTCTGACTAGCATACCAGCAAGAGTTTTCTTGGTCTCCCAGATCTCATCTGAACTGCCATCTCTTAATTACATTTCTCACTGTGGAAACTGCAAGCTAACAACCCTTTGCTATCTTCTTGTAGCTTCTCCTGCATTGTGGGCATCAATAACTTTAATTTTCAGAGTCTTACACAGATATTTAGAGGAACCCATGGTTGCTGAAGGTCCACAAGTGTGTGCACAAGGTTTAAAGAATCAGAGTATTTGTAAAGCTTTGAAAATGGCAACAACTGTTACCATGCATCAGATCTAATTAGCTGTTTAAAGTCTGAAACCTTGTAAAAAGCATATGAGGCTTTGGAATTCTTGGGGTACCCAAACTTTTGCACAGTGCCATAATAGAGTTTTTATTTTTTATTTTTGTTCATTTAATGGGATAAAAAGTAACTATACATCAATGTTTGCTGAAAATACTGTGTATTTTTTCCATGTCTTATGTTAACACCTTTTTAATTACAAAATCTGTAATTTATCAAAATGGTGGCCAAACTTTTGAATAAGACTGTATGTTAAGAACATACTAGATGATTTCTTGTGCTAAACCACATTTGTGTGGTGTACATTGTTAGCAGTTACCATGCTAACACTATTGGCCCAGTTGTGGAATGCTGGACTGGACAAAAGGTCCGACGCCAATATTTGCCCCCAACCATCCTTGATTCTGACGCATCTCCTCCAATTACAGGTCTTTATAAAGACCTGCATCCTGTATTTAAACTGGACAGTGCAGTAGCCTCTCTGTCTACACTTTTGAGATACCAGAGATCCTGTCCCGCTCTGCTGATACAGACCATATCCACTCACTCCTTTTTTAAATACTATTTTTAGTTATTAATACTATTTTTAAGGTTGCATGTTATACCATGTATGATGGTGTATGTGACAAATAATATCTGAATCTGAATCCTACTGAGGAGAGTCTATACGGACAGAACCAGGCTCCACCGAACTGACCGTAAGTCAGTGAACCTCACCTGCACATAAGGAACTATCGATGCCTCTTTACACTGAAATTATTATTACTTTTTCATTATTTATTTCTCTTTTATTACTATCTGGTATCGAACAGATGAGGATGGCTTCCCATTTTGAACCTTCATTGCTCAGTACGGGTTCCGGGCCGGATTTTATAAAGCTCTCTCTCTCTCTCTTTCTCTCTCTCTCTCTCTCTCTCTCTCTCTCTCTCTCTCTCTCTCTCTCTCTCTCTCTCT
>JBBIGC010085301.1:0-10282 GCA_037576955.1 Lepidarchus adonis
AGAGAGAGAGAGAGAGAGAGAGAGAGAGAGAGAGAGAGAGAGAGAGAGAGAGAGAGAGAGAGAGAGAGAGACTGTTCATGAGTCTCGTTCGCTCAGCACACTCCGGATTGTAAACTGTCTCTTCAAGTCCAAATGGTCACCTGTCGAACTCTGATTATTTCCTCCACTATAAGTAGTGCTGGTATTTCAGCATACTGTGACATTATTTAAGAATGGCAACTTTATTAAGAATTCTTTATAATTCAATCATTGCTTACAAGTTTTTTTAATGAGATTTTTTTTAGATGTAGAGCAGCTGTTTCCAAAAGCTTGTGCTACACTGTTATGCTCTGATCACATCATACAATTCCTTCTTGGAGCAGCTTCTAAACAAACTCTATGACAATACTAGGAGAAGCAGGTGGAGAACTTGCGTCTCACTCTCCACGGATAAGCATGAAGTAAAAGGCATTTAAGAAGGTGAAACTTAACTTTAATTTCTTTAATTAGAAAATTGTTGCTGCTTGACTAACAAGTGAATCCATCAATATTCAGGGTTAGGATGATGTTTCAGCACATGCAAGGTAAAAAAAAAAAAGCACAAATGATAATGTGAATGTTTATTACAAGATTTGTTTGCCATGCATAGACTCGCTGTGTTGTATTGAACTCAGTGATTGAGAACATTGTTTAGTTATGTTATTTATATTTCTACAGATAATTGGTCTTATACCATAGCATCTTTATGATATAAAAATTATATACACAAACCCTGGGTTTGTGTCTTCCCATGATATCCATACTTATTTCAGCAGAACAATACCAGAAAACACGTTGCACAGGCTACAACAGCTTAGCTCCATAAACACAGAGTGTGTGTGCTTGACAGTGCTTGGTCGACATTGTCTGATTCTCCTCTTCATGAGGTACCATAGATTTTCAATAGGAGACAGATCTGAACCGGCAACAGACCAGTCACTCTGTCTACAAAGCCACAGTGTTGTAGCCTTTGCAGAATATTGCATTGTCTTGATGAAATAGGCAAGAAACATTGGGCTGATGGCGACACATGTCTTTCTAAAACACTAATATACAGTACAAATGTACATTCACATTCATGCAACTCAGCCATGCTGTGATGCAACTCTATACCATGACTAATGTTGGCCTTTGCACCTTTTTCCGATAATCTAGATGCTTTTCATCTTTGACACATTTTTTTTCTTCCTGGCAACAATGTGAAATGGGAACTCATCTGGCCACATTTCAACATTTTTTGGTCCTTCTGAGATGACCTCAAGCTTTTCTACAAAGAGTTGGTACATGGTTTCCTCCTTGTCTAATACAGTGTCAGATTGATTTGTTAATACAGCAACAAACAGTTTTAAGTGAAATTTGTTTTCTGAAGTAGTCCTGAGTCACTGGGTTTTTCACTAGTAGAAGCTAACAGGCAGCCAGCCATTTAGCCTCATCCATCTCCAGCCTGCAGCAGAAGCTGATCTCTGAACAAAGCACCACTGCTCCCCTTTGTAGCTGTAAGATTACATCCTCCTGGAGAGGTCACATTTTTCTTTTGTTTCTTTTTTAGTTGTTTGTTTTAAACTGGAAACAGCCTCTCTCACACTTCAATGTCAGACATCACTACCCTGCTTTGTATGCTGGACATCATGGTGGGCAGCTTTGCTAAGAAAGGAGCTATTGGTTGTAGTGAGAGACTCCATTGAGGCTCTAAGACTGGACGATGAGATACCAGCCTTTGGCTTGGACTCTGGTCTTCTGGCTCTATTGTGGCTCTAAGGCAGCCAGCTGGGGGACCTTAGTGACCCTCCATGTGGCAGCAGTGGGGGCTTGGTAAGGTCATAAGGGTTTGAGATGGTGGGGAGAGGGGTCTTAACAATGCCATCTTCACTCACTGTTTGACATGAGAAACAAAGAGAGCTAAGAGTCAGATAAGACAAGCACAAGAGAACCCAATGTACTAAGCATTACAGTCTCACACGCAATAAACACATGCTGAAAGTGTATTTACAAGAATAAATTCCAGCTAGAATACATTAACCCTTAAACTGTGCAAAATATATTTTTCATGTTATCCCATGCTGCTCTAAAATTCTGAGCTGGAAAAGATTAACAGAATGTAAAACATTATTTGTAATTTTTATTATGTCATCTTATTATTGGAAGATCACCTCAGTATTAAACCAGGACAGTCACTAACTATTCAAAAATAAAATGTTAAGTGTAGAAGTCCAGACTTACTGTTTTTTCTTAAACATAAATGTGAATGTAGTTAATGTTTTGGAATGAAATATAATAAAACATGTGCACACATTAACATAATTCTCCCCCAATAAGAGAAATCTTATTAGGTGTAAACCCTATTCTGTTCAGAGATGGTATTAATGTCTTTTTACTTACAAATGTGGCCAAACTTTTGTATACAACTGTATACACAACTGGTTTCAACAGAACCCCTAATATTCCACTTCTTAATTAGAATTTGAACACTGCTGATTGGCTTTCTCAATTCCTTTGATGTTTTCTTATTTCCCTTTCCTGTTTTATAGAGTTCAACTACCTTTTCCTGCAGATCCTTTGACAATTCTTTTGCTTTCTCCTTGACTTAAAAACCCAAAAGATGTCAGTGCAGCACTGGGTGAAAGATGCAATGGAGTCCAGAAACTCACTGATCTTTTATACTCACCCACGAATTACAAGCAGACAGATCACGGGTGAAGATGGTTTCCTTTAATACCATTCAATCCTGTTTGTGTCAAGTTGTGTGCATGTTACTAGCCAAATCACCAGGGTGTGTAAATTTTTGATCTGGGTTATTTGGGTAGTTGTTTGACAATACATAGCTTCAGTCAACCTTGTGTTACCGTTCATATGGCCAAGAAATCACAAGTTTTGTCAGGATATGTAAACGTATTAGCACAACTGTAAGCACATTCTTTTGTTATTGCTAGCACGTCAAGAGAGTATGCCTGGTGTGATTTTTGGGCCTCAGTACTGACATATTTCAGTTAGAGAGGCAATGAGAAGGAGAAAGAAATGAGAGGGAGACAGATTGAGAGAAGAGTGGAATCACAGAATGAGATACAGTAACACTCATGGCTAGACATGTTGTTTTGTTAAAACTTTGTTACCCTTGAACAGATAAAACATGGTACAACATTACAGCAAACACTCATCATTATTGAAAGAGTGAACATTCATTAACTGATGATAATGGATACATGCACACATACATGCATACATGTCCTGTGCTAAGTTTCAGATGGAGAAATACACCGATTGCTGCTCTGCTGCAAGGCAATCTCATAATGCTGCTGTATTACACGAACAACACTCCAATCAATAGACAAGATAAAGCCCCTGGTTGTAAACAATCAACAGCGTCTTGCACTCTTGAGACCCCACACTGCTAGGAGCAATGCCTGATAAAATTCAAAGTGGTCAGCAACATCTGACACCCTAAAACCACACATGCAAGAAGAATGTGGAAAAAAGGAGGGTGTTGATTTGAGTAGATGAGATGTTATTTATTTATCTGTTTATTTAAGCTTTTCTCAAATTCATTTACCACTGTACTTTCTCTATAGTTTCCACCATTGTTAATGTTTTTTGTTTTAGTGCAAAACAAGGAACTTATAGTGTTAATACCTGTTAATATTTGATTTTTATTGTTTTAGTGTCCACTATGCATATTTATAAATGTTTATATATCCAGAAGATGTCCTACTAGACATGTGCTGATTTTAATTAAAAAGAAATGCTATAATATTAAAGCATGTTATTTTTATTATGGACACTATAACTCACTTAGTAGTGGGGAAGTAAAATGCTCCTAAGCAATGTGATTTATTAAAATGTGATATTGGCATGCTCAGTTTTAAAGACAAGCTTCTCAAAATATATAACTGGCAATATATTGTTCCTATTCACATTATCTAATCTGTATTAAATACCTAAATTATTATCACAGTACTGTGCCACCATTGTCTGAACATTTTACATCAACGGTTCCTTAGGAAACCCAAAATGGGTTTTTATGGCATTGCAGAACTTTTTCTGGGACCTTTAGTTTTAATTATGTATGCAGGAAAACGGGAGAAAAATAAGACTCATCTTTTCCAAAGACAGTAAATTGATTGATATTTTAAACTGTCTGAAAGAGCTAAATCACTTTTATTGAGGTTAAGGTTAATGTTAGGTTTAAGGTGAATTTACACCTGATACACACGTCAGCATCACAGATTCTTCTGGCTATTGTGCATGTGTTGGTCTCTTCCGTGAGGTTGCCTCCAGCTTTACCAGCAAGCAGATTGGCTCTTTTTACTGAAGGGCAAGACTTTCCCCATAAACAGATGTCGTGCTGAGCATTACAACCTGTTGCATTCATTTTTTAACCAGTCAACAGTCTCCTGTCAATGACATTATCTCCATAGCTCCAGTGCACATCTAAAGAGGCAAACCTCAGATAAAAAAGGTCTTTGCTGAATGACCACGTGTAATGAAAGGGCAGCATTTTTAAAATGTAAATCTTCAAGCATAGCTTTCTCAGTTATTCCCAGTAGAGTCTCAGTGTGTAGGAGGGTGAGAGTGTGTGTAGTCACACTAGTGATTTACACAGAAGCGTATTAGATCAGGGATTACTGATTTGTAGTGATGTAGAAACAAGTTAGGTTCACCAGATATTTTCCTCTAACATGTAGAAGCTGGTGAAGAAAGGGAAAGCTTTTCTCTGTGATATTTGGATGTGTATGTGTATGCATGCTTATGTGTATGTAATTTAAAGATTCAAGTTTTCAGAGTGTTGTTGAATAATCAAGTGAAGAGATTGTGGAACCAAGCACTCATCAACTGCCAATGTAAAATTTGTCACAGACAGTTGAGATATTCTTTTTCTTCATTGTTTTGCTGAATACAGCATTTTGTCCTCATCTGCCCAGGCCAGATCAGTTCTTCGTCCTTTCTTCCATCCACTTCTCCCCCCCTTTCTAATATTGTTCTTGGCAATGTGCGATCCAGGAGAGAATGACACATGCTAATTTACCCTGTGGCATGACCTTCAGAACTCTTTCAATGTTTTTCTCTCTTATACAAAAAGACTCACATTGCCTGTGGTCAGGCTGGATCAAAGTTCATCTATCACTCTGGTTCATAAGGACAGTGAGGGGTCAGGGCTGAGTCGGCCTTTTTCACAGTCTGGCCTCAATCAGTCTAGCAGACATTAAACTCATTCAGTGCCCTGCCAACCACTACTGCATTGCAGTTCCCTGGCCTGAGGAACTCTTCACCCAGATTGCCAAGGAATGCTCGCATAGCTAGCAACAAACAGCAGCTAGCAAAGACCAGATATTGTAGTTTTATTTGATAGTGCTCAAAAACAGAACTAAAATCTTTAGAAAGTACACAAACATCTTGCTCTTTGAGCTTTTATAATAATATAGTTCAATTATACTCCACATTTAAACACAGCTTAAAATGAACTTTATTTAATTAAAATTTTATTAAAAAGTACAACCCACACAAATATATTTGTCAATAATAACCTGTATGGGACGAAGCACAGAATATACACTGCAAAAAATGCTTTTCTAACGTAGCTGTTTTGTCCTGTTTTCAGTCCAAATATTTAAAAAAATCTTAAATCAAGATATTTACTAGACACGTGAAATAGCATAAGAAATTACCTCAAAATTAAGTGATGGTTTAAAACAAGCAAAATTATCTGCCAATGGGGTAAGAAAAATAATAGATATAATCTCAATCAGAAGTTTTAAGCATCAATTAATTTTCTCATGCCATTTTTCTTGTCTAGTAATCTTGATTTAAGATGTTTTAGATATTTGGACTGGAAACAAGACAAAATTACTAAGTAAAACAAGCTTTTTTTGCAGTTTAGCTATACATGACAACAGATTAAAAAATGAATGGTTCAAAAAAAGGCGAGAAACGTCTAAAAATGTGTCTTTAGTCTTGCGATGCAAAGTGCAAAGTAACTATAGCAACCCTGCTTTACTACTTGCATCAGTTATTAATGAGCTAACGCTAACTTGTCATAACGAGTAAACACCATATTACCATATTACGTTCCTCACTTTAAAACGGAACAGAAGTAGGGTTCTGTAGTGACTTACCCTGCTGTTCCCTTACCCTCACCCTCATCATATTTTGCAGTTAACACACTTTTCATAGTTTTAATCAAGAATGGGCTCCCGCTTATCCTCAACACAGATTGGATAAATGTTTTAGACAGTGAATTAATATAGGATCAAAAGTGAACTGATATGAGTCATACTAGAAGAGCTTATATCATACACTTTACATGAAGGTACTTTTGTGCATCACAAAAATGAAGGAACATGCTGTTTTTGTTTTACAAACAAGCAAAAACATATTTTATTCAAATGGAATATATGTATAGTATATATAAAACATGTTTTTTGTGAATAAAAATGACTGCTTTCCAGGTAGTGTACTGAAGCTTCTGGCCCACTGTGTACACAACTGCCTAATGTTTTATAGAACACCATTCATGTAAGAACAGCACTCTAATGCTACTGAAAAATTCACCCTGATGTTTCTCCATAATCCTGAACTCCTGCCAGCTGTGTTCCCATCAACACTGACATATTTACTGAAGCTCAGACCTTACAGCTAGACGAATTAGAAGGTGAAGCACACACCCACAGGGTGGCACCACAAAGAATGGAAAGCAGTTGAGTCTTATCATCAACGGATAACCATCTCACAAAGACCTGTTTCACTGAATAACTCAGAGAGACTAAGCTTCAATTGTAATCTTGTGAATGTGTATGTGAGTTAGCAATGCACAGATACCACAGAGGCATGTCATAGCAGTGCAAGAGGGAACAGAAGCACAGCTAGCATAATGCTAGGATAAACTTGTCTAAGGAATGTTGTTATCCTAAGAGACTGATACAAGTTTCCCCTATATACACTACTCACAATAAGTCAGGCATATTGTTATTTACATGAGTGCTTTTCGTATTTGCTCTGAATTTTATTGAAATAAGTAAAAGTTCCCTTTGATATTACTAATAATATATGATAAGAAACACTCTTTTCATTAGTTGAATATTTATTACTCCAAAAATGAAGACAATAACAGAGATATCTCCAAATAACAAAAATTGACAATGTCAGTAGCGTTTCCACCATTTGCCGCAATGACAGCTTGACAGTGACGGCTCACGCTCCTCACTAGCTTCATGATGTTGCTCTGAGACAATGTGTTTCACTCTTCCACAAGTGCTACACACAGTTCTGCCAGGTCACGTGAGAGTGGGGTACGATCATTCAGTCTCTGCTTCAACTGGTCCCAGAAGTGCTCTATGGGATTCAGGTCAGGGAACATTGATTCTGATCCATGAACAGAAAGTTGGGGGTGTGCTGGCAGAATTGGGGGATGATGATGGGTTCTATAATGTCTGAGTATATAGGTCCTTAGGTACTGGTCATTGTTGCCGTCTGCCACTCATGGGGCTCCACTCCAGGGTCTGTCATGAACTCTGCCAGTAGTTCTGTGTCTTGATGCTTGATGCAAGTCTGCTGATGACACTTGAAGACACACCAAGTTCATGAGCAACATCTGACTGCCTGCCACCGACCTGAAGGTGCGCCATTGCCAGGTGACACTGGTCGTCCGTTAAGTGACATTGTGTGTTCACGGCTGTTTGAATGATGAACTTGGAATGACTTACTGACAATAGCAGCTTTTTATAGCCACAGAATGTTGAAATTGATGCCACATTGAGAAAAGTTGTCTTTTGGTAAACATTTAAAATAACCGTACAATCTTTCTAATCAGACATTTAATGTTTTGCTTACAAATGTAATCAGATAAAATAAATAAAGTTTAAATTACATGTTATTTGTAAATTATAATTGGTTTACTTTATTTTATATCTGGTCATTGTACAGTTTAAGAAATAAAAAATATTAGATATTCACATTGCCAGTAGGGCCGTGGCATTCAAAAGTTTGGGATTGTCTGACCTACACTAACTGCCTCAGACTGCTACTAATTACACTATGGACTACAACTACAAACGGACTGCTGAAAGATTCCTTAGCTTTTTGGCTCAGGGAGCTAATGTTAATGTCTGTGAGACACTTTGTATGTTATGTACAGTATCTGCTGTCATTTGTGATACATATTGTATAAAAGTTAGATAATGAAGTGTTTCACTTGTATATCACCCACTCTCCTGGTGTTTGAGATTTTGCAATAGCATTTTTACTACTCTAGTTCTCTAACTGGAATACCCCATAGGGTTTCTGTGACTGTATATCTGCTAGCACATCACACAAAAAACATGTCCAACATAACTGAAACGGATACGGTTTCTAATATCAATAAAGTATTGGTATTGGTGTCACACTTATCATTTAAAAATGAAGCAACAGAAGAACACATTTAATTAATTAAAATTATTTTTTGTAAATTAGATGTGAAGAACATTTTAAAGGTATAAAGAACCCACATAATGCACACATTTCCCCCCTACAAACTTAAGGAAGATCTCTTTCATTATGTAGAAATTCTTCAAATATGAGAGATCTGTTTACACTCACACTCTTATTACAATTAACTGATATTTTAAACTGTCTGAAAGAGTGAAATAATTGTTACTGATTTTAAGGTTAATGTTAATTTTAAGGTGAATTCACATGTGATACACACATCAGCATCACTTATCACAGCGTGATTGTGTAGTGTAGTGCAAGCAACCCTGCATCTAATCCAGCTCATACTGCTTCTTATCTAACTGAACCATTGTATAAAGCATTACACGAAAAAGCTAAAGACTTAATACCACATTGAAAATAGATTTTTTTACCATTTAAAAAAGAAATGTTATCACTAGTAAATTGCTTTTATTTTAAATTCTTTACTATTTATCTTTCACTATTCATGATGTTGCAGTTTTGTGACCATGGCTTTTTCAGGCCTTTGATGTTTTCGCTTTACTGTATTGTGTCTTGTCCCTTCCATTAAAGTAGGGGATCAGATATCACTGACTGTGGGAACCTGAACATGATATTTGAGCCTAACACATATTTGGAAAACAGTGTCTAAAGAACCGAACATGACTGAAAATAAGCAGTTTAACAAACTGTAGTGTAGGCAAATTAGAAAATGATCTTTAAAATGTATTAGGGAAATAAGCATTTATTTGTTTTAAAATAATTCATACACATAACTAATTTCTAGATTGTATTATATATAGTTTAGTGTGTTAGCTTAACCATTTCCAAACTTCCAAGCCCAGTATTTGTGAGAGATGATCTAATTATGTTTTTCTTTTTTTTTTTGCCCCTGAGTAATTTGTTTTTAATTTATTATTTATTATACAATAGCTGTCAAGAGTCCTCATTCAATATTTGTATTGTATTTTTTATTTCACATCGAGGATACTAAAATCTAATGTATATGATTGACAACTAACAACTGAATTCTCGCATTGTCCTACAAATTATGTGATTTCTTGTCTGTTTCCTAAGTGCCCAGCATGTCTTTTGATTGCCTATTTTACACACACTGCTGTATAAGATCAGCCAAACTGAACACTTTTCATTAAACAATATGTTAATCCAAAGCGCAGTGAGGCTAAGTATCATCGGAACTCCTGTGAAATACCTGTGGTAAAAGTAATCGTATATAATCTGATGAAATACATCATATGTTAGAAAGAGTCCTTGCTGTAAATCTCTGGTAGGGCACAGGTTGTCTGTGTTACAGTCTTCAACTGAGTTAGCCGAGTGAACTAACTGTATTGCTTTGAGTATTTATTATTTATTGTCATATCAAACTTGGATCGGAACATCACTAGTATTTTTAGCTACTAATTTGACATCCTGTTGTTGCTGATGGAATTTAACTAAACTATGCAGCAGCTCACCTGGTCTGATTGCATTCTTCTATGCTCATATTTATTGTAATATTATTTAGAGTTTTACTGGACCAAAAATACACCTACTGTACTTCTGAACAGAGGTGGGAAATGTAAAAGAGTTAAAGTACAGACACTCGTAGTCAACGATTACTCCAACACAGGTGAAAGTTGTGGTGAGTCAGCAATGTTTGGCTCAACTATGCAGTCGATAGTATGCCATCTCTGTTAGCACATTTTACAATGAGCCTTTGTGAAGACTAAAGACTAGAGTGTGACTTGGGGTATGTGTATCTCTCTCTCTCTCGCTCTCTCTCTCTCTCTCTCTCTCTCTCTCTCTATCTCTCTCTCTCTCTATCTCTCTCCCTCTCTCTGTC
>JBBIGC010085340.1:0-10281 GCA_037576955.1 Lepidarchus adonis
AATGTGCTTAAAAGAAAAACATTTGGCATATTTTAATACCGCCTATATATTATTGAAAGCACAGTACATATTTTAGCGCAAACTTGTTATAGTAGTTGGGTTTCCCTTTAACAGAGACTGATACAGTGAGAGGTTCTCACCACATTTCTGAGCGTTCCTTGTTTAATTGGTTTTCGGGACAATTTTTGACTTTTGTATTTTGTATTACATGCATTGCTCTGTTTTTTTTGCTTGCTTTTCTGCTTTGGCCTATTTTGCCCTGGTCTACTTGGATTCATTGGCCGATTACTGCTTGAACTGTTCATTAAAATCATTTCATCACTTACATCTGCGTCTGCAATTACACTAATCACATCTCAAAAACATTTGACCAGTAGTGCACATGATTTGTTTTTAAACCCAATGTAATAATTTCTGGTTACAGAGGTTAACATTACAGTAACAGAACCTTTAAATTATGGTCAGGCTTCAACATTTCATGTTCCGGTTGTTAAATATTGAAATAAAAAAATAAACTTTAATAACAATTAATTGTTATTGGTGAACATAAAATTTTGACACAGTGAAATCAGCCATTGGTATTTTTATATCCTGCATAATAAAGAAGTGGCAAGTGTTTGGTACTACTATGACCCTCCCTGGATCCGTCGTCCCTTCAAACAGGATGAAAAACCAAGAGGAAACTGGTTTCTTTGAACACTTTGAAGGAGTTTCAGGATTTTATGGGTAAATTTTATGAGTGTTCATTGTGTGCTTGTGATAACAATTTCCCAAGCGATCCACAATTGACAGAATGCACCTCAATACCAAATGGGACCCCTGCTGGAAATCCAATGTAGCTCATGGTCCATAACACAGTATACCTACAGTAAAGCAGGCGGTATCATGTTGTAGGGATGTTTCTCTGCCACAGGGGCTTGGTGTAGGAACCAGGGGCTTTTGAGTATTTTTCTGTAAATTTGAGCCATAGCTCTCTTCCTTTTATTCTTTTTTCTCTAGATATTTATTTCTTCCTTCTTCCTTCTAGTTTTTTCCCAGTTGTTTCTTTTCATTAGTTTAGGACAGCCTTTTTTTTGGGTTGTTTTTTGCCTCGCCTTTCTGCAGTATCTTTTCGCCAGACTGCCGTACAGCATGTTGCTATTATCCCCTTAGTTCAGTGTTCAAGCCCTGAGTGGTGTGTTTCCACGAACACTGGGGCTTTTATTAGGGTAAAAGGAAAAATGGTTGTCAAATACTTGAGGAAAACCTGCTACCCTCTGCAAGAAGATTGAAGATCAAAAGCCCAGACAAAAGTCCCATTGAAAATCTGTGGTACAATTTGATTATTGCAGTCCACCAACACTCACCACCCAATCTGACCGAACTTGAACAGTTCTGTAAAGAAGAATGGACAAATTCAAATCGCACCATGGTTGATAGAGAAGTATCCCAACATACTAAAGGCTCAAAAGGTGGTTCAACAACATTGGGGGGTGAATCCTTTATTAAACTCAGTATGTCTTGTTTTTTTCTTTTTTATAATTTTTCTGAATTGTAGATGTGATTATGGGATTCTGTACAAATGGTATGTAGCTACACACACACACACACACACACACACACACACACACTGTATATGTAGAGTCATACAGTCAGACGAGCATAGCACTTATGAACACCATGTCCTAAAGAAATACAAAAACAAACCTGTGTGTGAGAGTGAGTGAGTCAGAAAGACAGAGAAAGAGAGATGAAAAAGACAGAGAATACTGCTAGTTGTTAATCCCATAATGCTCCATTAGATCTTAAGCGACGTAAATGTCCCATTATGGCCGCAGTCGAGGCACTAAAGCTGTTCATCACTGGAGACAGTAAAAGCAAGCTGACCGGTGAACGGTGGTCAGCACCAGCCTCTCATATGTCTCTCTTGTGGCTTTTACCATTTACAGCACCTCAATTATGCCAACAAACAGCAGTGACATCATTGCAGCCACATTTTAGTGTTGGTCCTTATTTCATCAAAACATCGCTTTTTCATGGCTTTATAATGAGCTCATCCGAAACAAATTCCAAAGGCTGACAATGCTTCATCCAATCTGCAAGTCCATACTCAATAAAGGTCAGTCTCAGGCACCACACTCTCCTGAGCGCAGCTGGTGTTGATGGAATTTCAAAGAAACATGCCCATCCTCAGAAGATACATTCCCATATCTTCTTTTTGTTCTGATTTTAAAAATCCTGACTACTGATAGCTTTTAGTATGTTTGAGTGCAGTCTTAATAGTTTCAATATAATTTTTTTCTTTTTCTTTTTGAAATTCTTTATTCTGCCCAGTGCATGAACTAAATATTTCTCTAATCCAGAGTGACATACAGGGTGAGCAGTCGGGGTTTAGGCGTGCACTCCAACCTGCTGTTAGGTCTTGGGAACTGTCCCCTCATTTCTGATTTTGCCAGATCAACAGAAAAGTCAATGAAACAAAAACTGATTTGTTTCACCTTAGATAAAGATATTATAAGGTAATTTGTCCTTTTTACAATTGAACTTAACAAACATGAAATTCCCAAAGCTAATATTTCTAGCACAGTATTAGATATTAGAGCTAAACTGACAGACCTGATTCTTCTGCAACGTCTGTTTCTGCTGTGAGAAACCTCGGTGTCACTATAGACTCAGATCTGCCATTTGACTCACATGTTAATAATGTCACTCAAACAGCATTTCTACACTTTCTCCATCTTCAAAATACTGCTGAACTAAGAAACGCACTATCACCCTCTGTTCCAGAAAAACTAGTTCATGCTTTCATAACCTCTAGACTAGATTATTGCAACGCCCTGCTATCAGGATGTTCCATAACAACTCTAAACAAACTACAATTAGTTCAAAATGCAGCAGCTCGGGTCCTCAGTAGAACCAGGAAATTCCACCATATCAGCCCAATCCTCCAAATTACACTGCTTCCAGTTCAATTCTGCATCAATTTTAAAATCTTACTACTAACTTACAAAGCCTTACACTCAGTGCTCATCCTTTAGTTTTATACCTTCACCCAACAAACACTAAATCTATTCTCTCTTGCCGCCTATGTATCATGTCTGTCTGACCTTCATCATGACCCACCTGCACACTAGGGACAGCCCATGTTGTTGATTCCAGCCCATTTATCTCCATCTTGGTCTAACTGGCCTCCACTGATCATCAGCACATGTTCATCATCTGACTGTTCACTAACTATTATCTGGTGTCGACCAGAGGACGGGTTCCCTTACTGAACTTTGGTTCCTCCCAAGGTTCTTCTTCAGTTCAGGGAGTGTTTCTCGCCTCCGTCGCCTTGGCTCAATATAGTCTCGGACCCGGATCTTGTAAAACTCCTTTGTGACAACATCTGTTGTAAAAAGTGCTATAGAAATAAATAGAATTAAATTGAATTAAAGAAACCTTATTTACAGCAAATACATTTGAGCTGATGCAAATGTTACAACTTACTCCAATGGAACCCAGCTTTGGTCCTAATGATCTACCACCTTAGAGAGTTCATATTGGGTACCTCATGACATAGATACAGTGGAAAAAAACCCTCACAGATTTTGTAATTTTGCCCACTGGCAAAGAAATGACATGTCTATAGTTTTAATGGTAGGTTTATTTTAACAGTGAGAGATAGAATATTAAAAAGAAAATCCAGTAAATCACATCATATAAAATATAAACATTGATTTGCATTTCATTTAGTGAAATAAGTATTTGAACCCCTAAAAATTAAGAGTTCTAGCTCCCACAGACCGATTAGATAATCCTAATTTGAACTCGTCACCTTGTCTCAACTAGTCACCTGTATAAAAACACCTGTTTACAGACTCAATCAATCAGACTCCAACCTCTCCACCATGGGCAAGACCAAAGCGCTGTCTAAGGATGTCAGGGACAAGATTGTAACCCATTCCAACATTGTGCAGGGCTACAGTCCTGTCCCTGACATCTTTAGACAGCTCTACAAAACCATGAGCAAGAAGCTGAGTGAGAAGGAGACAATTGTTGGTGCAATTGTTCGAAAATGGAAGAAACACAAAACACAATGGATCTTGGTCTGGGGCTCAACACAAGAGCTCACCTTGTGGGGATGAGAAAGCTGAGTGATCAGTCTAGAACTACACAGGAGGAGCTTGCTAATGATCAGATGGGAAAGGCAGATGGAACCACAGTCACCAAGAAAACCATTGGAAACACACTATGCTGTAATGGAAGTCCCCCTGCTGAAGAAAGCACATGTGAAGGCCTGCCTGAAGTTTGCCAATGAACACCTGAATGATTCCGAGAGTTCTTGGGAGAAGGTTCTGTGGTCAGATCAGACCAAAATCGAGCTCTTTGGCCTCAACTCATCTCAGTGTGTTTGGAGGAAGGCAAATGCCAACTACAGTATGACCCCAAGAACACCATCCCCGGACGGGACCACGTACCATAACATCTTGAGTGACAACCTCTTTCCCTCTGCAAGGACACTGAAAATGGGCAAAACCACGAACTAAGGCAAACAGCCAAGGCAACAAAGGAGTGATTCAAGAAGAAGCGCATTAAGGTCATGGAGTGGCTGAGCCAGTCTCCAGATCTTAATCCCATAAAAAACCTGTGGAGGGAGCTGAAGCTTTCTGATGCCAAACGACAACCTCTGAACCTTAATGATTTAGAGCTGATCTGTAGAGACGTGGACCAAAATTCCTCCTGCTATGTGTGTAAACCTGATCCTCAACTACAAGAAACATTTGATCTCTGTGCTTGATTTCCTCAATGTATTTAAGCCCTGTTCCTGTAATGTATTGCCAGATCCGTGTGTGCTATTTGGTTGGTTACTATAATTAAATGCATATTTCCTGAACTTAACTTGACAGTCTGGCTGGTGTTTGTTTATAAGTTCAAGTTAATAAATTCATATACATTTTAAAGAAAAAACTTTTAATACTTTCTCTAACAATTGAGGGATTACACATTACATAATTTATAGAATTGTCCCCTTTCCGCATGTTAAATCAGTCAGAAAAGATGTGTTTGAGGATGTAAAAACACATTTCTTCTCTTCAAAGCTATTTGCTGAAGTGTGCTTAAATCTTCAGCTAACAAAACAGAGGAGAGAATATTAATATAAATTTAGGCCAATCATAAATTGTATCATGCTCATAAGCCACAAAATAAAAAAGCATAAAAATGACTGTGTTATAAGCTCAAGGACACAAAGTCTAAGAATTTCTGAAAACATAAACGAGCTGACACTTTTTTTTTAGGTGTTCTGCAAACATGGAATAAAAAAATCTTAAATTATGTGAGATTCTCTGAGAGGAGAACATTGATTATCATGATACAGTGGCACCTGTCAAGGGGAGGGCTATATTAAGCAGCAAGTAAACGTGTTGAAAGCAGGAAAAACGGGTGAGTGTAAGAATCAGAGTCACTTTTGTGACACAGTTGTGATGGCTTGATGACTGGGACAGAGCTCTGCGCATCCAAAACGGGTTTTGTAATGTCTTCCTGAAAGGCAGTGCCCACTACCTAATAAAATCGATACAAGGAAGGAGAACCAGTAAACCAATGACAAGGTCAGTGATGCCCAAGGTTCATTGATGTGCATGGGGAGTGAAAGCATTTGATCTGATCCCATAGAAGACTTTCTGTGGCAAAACTGAATACAGGGGGTCCATGACTTATGACACTCGATTTATAAAAATTTGCGGTTACGACACTGCCCCATACCCCATTAAAAATTGTAATTGTGTGAAAAGTGAAAGTACCTTTTAATAATAAGTTCAAATAATGCAATACAGAGCCTCTGGTGGACAGACAAGTGCAAAACACAGTAGACGCTTATGTAATGGGGTTTCGACTTCAAAATTAGACTTACGACGGGGTTCGGTTCCTCGTTGTGTGTCATAAGTCGGGGAGCCCTGTACTGGGTTTCCAAGATAGTGGGGCATGGCATATTGTACAAATTGCAAGTCATGGGTCACACACTAAAGTGGAAAAGGGAAATGACAATGTAGACAAAAAGTGTTTTTAATTTTATTTTTTAGTGACTACAAGGTCCAGTTGTTTGTTTCTGTGTTGGTGAAAACTGTGCCAGGGCAATACTCAGACTGTAGGGGTGGGGAGCATCTCAAAGCCATTAGTCAAGATCTTAAAATAGTGCAGCACAATGACAGACATGTTCTTTTCAAGGCCACCAAGCAGAAATATTCAAAAGATTGTTAATACAAATAATGTAAAATGTATAAAGTTAATTGACAGAAACAGTGTTAGACAACTGGGGTAAATAGCTATGAATGATGGAATTTCTTAACTTTAAAAAACTTATGCAGCCCCTAAAAAGATTAATTAATTATTTTTTTGGCCTATTGCCTTCCTCTGATGTTGTCGTAAACTCTTAAACTGAATGGCATTGCATAGTCCAGACATAGTTCCTTATCTTTCTCTTTCTTAGGTTTTTGGTGGGGAGTCAGTGTTTGATTTTGGTTTCATACTTGGTCCAGTTCCCAAGGAAGGAGGAATAAATTGGAAGTCGCTAACTAGGCGACTATTTAGTAGCTTGTGCGACTGACTGAGCATGCGCGTCGATGCTTCTCTGACTGTCTGTATTATATGTCAATCAACTGCCAAACGCCACACTGGGGATAGATGATTGACTAACACCCTATTTTGTAATGATATGCGATCTACCCCACACTTCCTGTACTGTAGTGTATTCTGTGGCTCGGGGTTCACTCGTTTTTTTAAAGTTACGTGGTCTCACATGTGCGGTACAGTTTATTTCGAAAGGCAGGACTTCGTGATCAACTCGTTCTCGGAAGTTTCTCCGAATGTAACAAGTAACGAGAACCTAGACAGAAATGTAGTGAAGTAAAAAGTATGGTTTTGTCTTTCAAATGTAGTGAAGTGAATGTTAAAAGTTTCTCAAATAAAGACAATTCAAGTGAAGTACAGATACTCAAAACTGTACTTAAGTAAATGTACTTCGTTACTGTCCACCTTTGATGGGCAGTTACTCTTATTCAAACATGTTGACCAATTATGTTGCATTACGGAATCTTTTGATGTTGTGGGCATTCACCCTCACCAACTCAATGGTTAGATAGATCTCATGCGCTCCTTTTAAAGGAGCCCTACACTTCAGAATTTCAAAACTGCGTAACTCCCGAATACAACTGCGAATCCCCTCATGAACAGTGGCAAGACAAAATATGTGAACTTTTTGGAATTTCATGGTTTATTTGTAATAAAATGTGAACTGATCTTAATCTAAGTCAAGGGTATTGACAAATATGGTGTCCCTAAATCAATAACACGTTTTATATATATGTGTATATTGAGAACATCCTGAAACAACTTGTGCTGCTATGGGAAAAAGTATGTGAACAATTGGAATGACCACCCCTTGATTGCAATATCCTCAACCAGGCACTTCCTGTGCCCATTCTTCTCGGCACATCCATGTGCCATAGACATAGACAACAGAAGAGAAGAGGTGAGATCCACATTGGGCAGGTGTGAACCCAGTAATCCCTCTCACTTGGACCAAATTAATTGAACCAAGACCCTTTAGAGAAGCTGGTCCAAGTTCATCTGAGGTTTGAACTTCTAATCTCTATCTGACGCAACTAAACACAACTAAGGTCTGTGTTAAACATATCATGTCAGGCTAAATTACCTCACAAAATTACTTTAACATTTTGAGGGGTAGGATGTAATTGTGGATACTGATAATTAGCTCCCCTTTCTGCTCAGAAGGCAGTGTGTCTTCTTTGCAAATTGTGATGCAGTTTGATGTGTCATTTGATCCTCTGTTGGTATTCTACCCAGTTAATCATGGTGAATAACAAATGCCAACTTTGCTGTTAAATGTCATAGTGATGTTTCTCTCACAGAAATCCAGAACACAAGAGGTTCTCATGCTAGATTCATGTTGTTTCCCTTATCATACAGTAGGCAAAGGATCAAATACAGCTTTGAGCTGTTGTAAGAGCACCAACCGCAATGAGAATCATCAATATCTAGCTGGAATGTGCTGAGTATGCTCCTCAGGACCAATTCTTACTTACATTTCACTACAGATTCACAGAATAACAGTATGTATGATGTATGATGTAACAGTCCTGGGTTACATCAAAAACAACACAAAAACCGATGAAAGCTGTTCCCAATCAGAACCCCTGGATGAACAAAGAGGTTCACCTCCTGCTCTGATCTCCAGAGCCATGGAGGCTTATAGCTCAGCCAGGTCTAAACTGAAAAGGGGATTTTCACCAGCCAAACTCACATACTGGACTCGTTCAAACTGGACTTTTAGTTCTTTTTTATTCATTTATATTCTCTGTCTGTTATCACTCTCCAGTGTTGACCAGAGGTGGACAGACAGATTCATTTTCTGGGCCTTGGTTCCTCCCATGGTTTCTTCCTACAGTTTATAGAGTTTTTTCTTGCCTCTGTCGCTATTGGCTCATTAGGGCTTGGCCCCGGATTCTGAAAATTCTGTAAACGTCAGTTGTAAAAAGCGCTATACAAATAAAATAGATTGGACTTGACATATACATACAGTGACGAATTTCTGGAGTGGAAATCCATCAACGGAAAAGAAGGACACTCACACCAGGGGCTCAGTTCAACGAACGGGACAAACATGTAAACCCTCCCTCCCATGATGGCGGGAAGGAGGGTGCTCCCGCTCAACTTCACTATAATACTATAGGATTAAGAAACTCTTCCCCATCTCTGTCCATGTGGGACAATAATGGACTTGACACCAGCCAGCACTTTGCCCACCCAAATCTGGCCACTAAACGAGCTTAACAAATTCTTTCCTCAGTTTAATCAAGGCAACAGGGAGGTCACATTCAACATGGACGCAGCTGGCCCAGATGGAATACCTGGCTGTGTGTTTTGAGTCTGTTCAAAGCAGTTGGCACGTGTTTTGGACATTTTCTATCTGTCACTGGCCCTGTCAGTTGTCCCCACAAGTTATGCCAACAGCCATGGACCCCATCAGTTGCCGCACCAGGAGGTTACTCCTAATTCTTATGTCAGAATGTTGTTTATTGACTTTAGTTCAACTTTCAACAAGTCCCTGCTTCTTCTCTCCTCTGGGTGGCGCTGCTCAACTGAGTGCAGAAGACTTGGGTGAAAGCTGAAGTTGAACTTTGCAACAGGTAGATGCAAAAAAGCTCAACTGAGGAGCACCAGCCACATTTAAATCTAAAGTCTGAGTTTGGCTTTTAGAAAATTGATGGAACAGAATGTGGATTATTGTGTGACGCTGTATCTCTGTGCGTCTTTTTCCTGCACTTCTTTCATAACGATTGGATGAAGCTACCAGTGAAACGTCAACGTGAGTAAACACACATTGCTGGAGAGCTTCTTTAACGAGAACACAGTAATCTGATTGTGCATAATTGCACATCTCCACCAATATCTAGCGTTTGCTGAACTGTCCTCAACAATAATTTAGATCAGAGATAATTTGTCCGCTATAGACACGGTTAAAACTAGCGCTGTAGCAGAAACCATGTTTCATAGGCCACAATGCCCTGTTTAGGGTTAGGCTTTGTTTAACTATGCAGTGATTGATGTGGGAAAATAGGTGGAAACAGTTGCTTTATGTGAGTTCAGTTGGTAGCACAATGCTAATGCAACTTTCCAAGTGACAAAGGGAAACAGAAGTAAAGCCCTGAAGCTGAAGCAGCGGTTTCTCTGGGCTTCCAACCGCGGTCGCATAGCAAATATAGCATTGACAATAGCATTGCTGTTGCTTATGTAAATTAAAGCATCCCGCATTTCTGTGTTATATCGCTATGTCATAGTCGTGCGATATATCGATTATCACAGTATCGCGATATTATTGTTATCGTGGGCCATGTATCGCAAATGGTATCATGAGAAACCCTGCGATTTTCAACCCTAATTGATATAACAATGTCAGGTTACAAATCCTACAATATTTATTCTATAAAATTATCATGCAACGTAATGACAAGTTATGTCAACTTATGAATTAGCTGCTGCTCAGTCCTTTACTCTATTAAGTTAAAATGCTGCACAAACAAATAAAAGGGAGTCAAAATTAATGACTTGCTCAAACACAAATAATTACCCTGAGGATTGAGAGTGTTTTCATAGGACCCCTGATACCATCATACACATGCTGTTTCTTATTCCTTGCATGCAGATGCAGAACTCTTTTGGGTTGTTCGGGGGGGGGGGGGGGGGGGGGGGGGGGGGGGGGGGGGGGGGGGGGGGGGGGGGGGGGGGGGGGGGGGGGGGGGG
>JBBIGC010085368.1:0-10279 GCA_037576955.1 Lepidarchus adonis
TGTGTGTGTGTGTGTGTGTGTGTGTGTGTGTGTGTGTGTGTGTGTGTGTGTGTGTGTGTGTGTGTGTTAGTTACCCACACTTTCCATCATACTGTCCCATCAGGCACTTTATCCTAGAAGCATGGCTGTTGCATTGCTGTTTAAATTCATCTCTTGATACAAATGCTTAGGCTATATATATTTTTTTAGAGCAGTGCATAGTAATGGCTTTCATCCTGTAACTTGACCATGCAGCCCATCTTTCTTCAAGTGCCTCCTTATTGTGCATCTTGAAAGAGCCACACAACATCCAGAACAATTTTCCTGGTAGTTGTGACTGACTCTACTTGACCCCTAATTTCCACTTCTTAATTAGAGTTTGAACACTACTGATTGACATTCTCAATTTCTTTGATATTTTCTTATATCCCTTTCCTGTTTTATAGAGTTAAGCTACCTTTTCCTGCAGCTTCTTTGACAATTATTTTGCTTTCCCCAAAAAACATCAGTGAAGCATTGGATGAAAGATGAAAGTCTCTGTCAAGAGTCCAGAAATTCATTGATCTTTTATACACACCCACACATTACAAACAAACACATCACAGGTGAAGATGGTTCCTTTAACAGCCATTCAAACTTGTTTGTGTCAAGATTTATGTGCATGTTATCAGGCCAAATCACCAGGGTATGTAAATGTTTGATCAGCAGACCTGGTCATCAACTACAAGAAACATCTGACCTCTGTGTTTGCCAACAAGAGTTTTGCCACCAAGCGCTAAGACTTGTTTTTCTGGGGGATCCCATTCTTAATTCACTCAGTGAAATGCAAATCAATGAGTATATTTTATAAAATGTGATTCTCTTAATTTTCTTTTTGATATTTTATCTCTCACTGTTAAAATAAACTGATATGATAGACTGTTCGTTTTTTTTTCATTAGGCAAACAGTGAGGGGTCAAATAAATCCACTGTATTCAATATCTGTTCACCTGTTGACTTTTCTGTTGCAATCAAGAATATTAATGGATAGTTTGGGACACCTTTTTGTACTAACTGTCTCTCCTCTTCTGGAAAGGCTTTACAATAGGTGCTGCTACGTTGGTGTGTGGATTTAACTGTATAGTTTTGAATCACAGATTTCACCCCAAGTCATCTCAGATTTATTTATATTTAATTATCCTCCATCCGTTCCTTTGCAACATGGCCCAAACCAATGCTTACTGGACATTATTATAATTATTGTTATTATTATTTTTATTATTATTATTATTATTAGTAGTAGTAGTAGTAGTAGTAGGTACTAGTACCTAGCTACTGGAACACTCCATATGACCTGCTGTTCTGGAGAGGTTTAGAATGTTAAGCTCACCAGTTTCAAGAAATGACCCATTTCACCCCAAGTCATCTCAGATTTATTTATATTTAATTATCCTCCATCCGTTCCTTTGCAACATGGCCCAAACCAATGCTTACTGGACATTATTATAATTATTGTTATTATTATTTTTATTATTATTATTATTATTAGTAGTAGTAGTAGTAGTAGTAGGTACTAGTACCTAGCTACTGGAACACTCCATATGACCTGCTGTTCTGGAGAGGTTTAGAATGTTAAGCTCACCAGTTTCAAGAAATGACCCATCCCTCAAAGATGTGCAGCACATATTAGAGCACAAACTAAAACTGTAGTTTTTGCATATTTTTGAATATTTATTACATTTTAAAAAGAGTAAAAACAATACATTTACAGTCACACACGCAAACACAACTAGACATACACCCATTAGTGGTAATAATGTGCAAGTTCCATGTATTTCTCTAGTAAATTGTAATAAAACTGTCCTTGACAAGACAATGTCTGAAATGTAACCTTTGCACTTTCTAGTGAGCTACAGTCTTTATACTTCTGAGTGGGTCCAGCCCTCCCTGGAATGTTTATACTGGCCATTATTAGTTTACAGTTCAAGCTGCACATCTGCAAGCAATATCAGTCTTGAGGCATATGTTAACAGCTGTTTTGCAGAATTTGTCATGATATTGGCTCGCTGAATGTGATTTGCTTCATCTGGGATTTTTTTTCTGTCCATTTCTTCTCAGTCTTTTTGTGCATTTCTGTACAACTCCCCCTTTCATCTGCATCCTGCAAATATCAATCAATCAATCAATCAATCAATCAATCAATCAATCAATCAATCAATGAATCATTATATATTTATTTTATGGTATAAGTTTAACAATTCAATGCAATAACTGCTATTTATATTACTTTCACATGTAGCACAACATTGTAAGTCAAATGTAACTTTTTTATTTTTAAATGCAATTCTCTTACTTGTGCCAGCATTTCAGCAGTTTTTTGCCTTGAAGTCCATTGGGACTTAGACACAATTTCTGGTCATTTTTCTTCAGCGTAACTCTAAAGAACAGATTCACATTCACAGATTTAGATTCAGAGATTTAGATAAAGGCTAAAGAAGCTGTAGTTTATATAAAGAAAACAGACTGCTACTCACATGATCTCATCTCTAGAACAGCCAGGTCGTTTTAAAAGGACTTCAAAAGTTTTTACTGGGGCATGAATTCTGTTCAGGGGTTTATGACACACACAGCGACTTGGAACGTGTTGACTGTTTCCCTCTTCAGCTGAAAAAATAAATAAATAATTAATCAATTAATTATTTGGTTAATTAATCAATCAATTAATGAATTAATTAATAACAGTAAATAATATTATAATTACAAAATTCATCATGCACAACATGTTTTTTAAATTTAATTACAGTTATAAATTACAGTTTAGAAATTACACAAGCTTATAATTAGACCTCTATGAACTAATGAATTCTATATTACTCACCAGCAAGCAGTATATAGAGGCCCACAGCTAACAGAGCAGAAAAAGTATGTAGTGTGGACTTCATTGTAAATCTGTTCGTGTCCTGGTTTTGTTTGGTCTTTTAAGCGCTGCTGGTGGGGCTTACCAGCTCTCTATAACTCCTCCCTGGAAATTCCCACACTTTTACACATAGTTATTCAGGATGGAGTTTCCTCAACATTCCTGCTGCAGAGAACCTTGAAAAGCAGAAAAGTGAAAGTATTTGGTCATGGGCAAAACAATGGAAAAAAGTTGGGAAAATCCATAGAAAAAAATATTGCCTTCACTTTACCTTTGACAAAGTTTATATGAAAACTGTGTAAAAAGGCAATGTGACAATAAAGTGACAATATTTTTAAAGATTAAGTCAGCTCTTGGAAGGTTTATCAACATGACAAGTGTCTGCTATGGGCTGTTTAATTTAATGTTATTTTCACTTAATCACTAACTTCTCTCACTCTCTCTCTGTTTCTCTCTCTCTCGCTTGACTGACAGGTCACTAGAAAGCTCCCACTATGGATGCCTTTGTCAGGCTGAATGATGAAAAAGTAATTGTAAAGTGAGTATGACTTCTGTGCCTTATTTACAGTCATGAAATTACACTCTTTAAAACTGACAGCCTTTTTTCCTACCTCTTTTTTAGGTCAGAACTTTTATCCCTTTTGAAAACCTATAACTGTTACCATGAAGGAAAGAGTTTTCACCTTCGTGTCCGTGAGGTATGCACAAACACAGAAAACTGAAAGTGCTGCATAGTTGCTGTTCTACTGTAGTTATCTGGTTAATGATTATCCTCACATCATGTGCCCTCAGGACTGAGTGGGTGGTCAGTGAAAGGCCTTGAGTTCAAGGTTCAGGAAGTTGTTTATCATAAACTGTAGGATTTCAGTGATTTTGTCATTACTGAACTTGTGTAGTAATATTTGTAATAATATAAAAGCAAGAATAGCAGAATTAAAAAGCTGATTTGTTTTTTTAAGAGGGTCACACTATCTGAGAGCCCAATCATACAGACCAAATATTGATAAAGGGTGTCACTTAACCTCACTAGCGTCCAGTTTTTCATTCCAGTGTCCATTCCAGTAGTCCACATTTTACTTCCAACATGGCGTCAAGAACTTTAAGCTTTATACAGAATGGCTTACTACATTTGTACAGAATGTGCCCAAATGTTGAGAGTATGTTGTGTGTGACTACCAAAAATTGTTTTGCTTTATGAGACAAATACAGTACCCTTCATAATGTGTAGGACCACATATTTTTCTTTTATTTACCCCACTGCTCCACAGTGTACAATTTTAAATCAAGCCGTTCCAATGTAATTAAAGTGCATGCATATTAGTTTTACCAAAAAGAAATTACAACACTTTTTATCCCAGTACCACTCATTTCAGGACACCATACTGTTTGGGACAAAATGTGTATTTCATTGGTTAATTAGTGCAGGGATAAGATACCTAGGCTTGCTTCTACCATTTGGTAAAGAAAAAAATCTTCAAATCCTCAAACTCCTGTCCACCATCACAGAAGATTTCATTAACAGAAATACAGAGACCACACTGCAAATTACAAAACACTATAACAGGATGGCCAGATTATCTTTTGTGGGGGTAAAAAGTACTTAAAAGAGCCTGCAGAATTCTGGAACAATGTGTTATGGACAGACAAGACCAAGATTAATCTGTATCAAAGTGATGGAAATAGGAAAGTCAGGAGATGAAAAGAAACTGCCCAAGATCTAAGGCATCTCATCTGTTAAACATGGTGGTGGGGGTGTTATAGCTTGGACATATATTGCTGAAATAAGTACTGACAAACATACCTTTATTGGTGATGTAACTGCTGATGCCAGTTACACAATGAATTCTGAGGTGTATAGATTTTGTTTTTTGCTTAAGTTCCAGTAAATTCCCCCAAACCCATTGGGCAGTGCTTCATCCTGCAACAAGATAATGAACCCAAACACATTGCTAAGGCAACATGGGGGTCATAGCTTAAAAGTTAAACATTCGCCAAGTCATTCACCTGATTTTACTTTAATTGAGCTTGTCTTCTATATGCTGAAGAAGAAATTTAAAGGGCCCCGGAAAAAGCAGGAGTTGAAGGTGGCCAGACTAGAGGCTTGGCAGAGCACCACCAGAAAAGATACTCAGCACCTGGTGACGTCCACAGACTTCACAGTTTTTGTATACAAAGGATATGCAGCAAAGTACTAAACATGACACCTTTCATTTAACTACCATTACTTTTTTCCAAACATTATAGTGCCCTAAAAAGTATAGAAAGTATTGCAATTTGTACATGGTGAAACTGAAATGTATGCAAATAACTTTATGTGGAATGTGCACTTTAATCATGTTAGAATTGTTTGACTTATTTAAAACTGAGGAGTACAGGGGTAAATCAAAGAAAAATGTGTCTTTCTCCCAAACATGGACAAAGGAGGGCACTGAATATCACCATGGTATATTGTACATATAGGCAATATATAGGATATAAAGATATATGCCATTGTGGTCATGTGACCCTGTAATATGGTACATAGGAAATTTTATTTACAAATACTAACCTATGTATTACTGTAAGAAGAAGCATGTTACATACACTTGTGCAATATGTAGTTTACAGCACACAGTATGCCATTTAAAACACTGTTTCCATATTTATAATGGTATATTGTGTTAGGAACTAGCAAAAATCTGGACTGCAATGAGAAACATTATTTTAAAGTGTTTCACAGTTTGCATTTGATATTTGTTGCAAAAAGTATTTGGCAGCCATCAATTCTGCAAGTTGTCCCACTTAAAAAGATAAGCTAGGTCTGTAATGTTCATTATATGTACACTTCAACTGTACGAGACAGTTACAGTTGAAAAAATCCAAGAAATCACACTGTGTGATTTTTAAATAATTAATTTGTATGATAATTATTTAGCACCTACAAACAAGCAAAAATGGCCTTCACAGACCTGTTACTTCTTTAAGACGCTCTTCTATCCACCCGTTACCTGTATTAATGGAACCTGTTTGAACTCTTTATCTGTGTAAAAGACACCTGTTCACACCTTTAAACAGTCAGACTTCAATCTCCAGACCAGAGAGCTGTCTAAGAACACTAAAGACAAGTTTGTACACCTGCACAAGACTGGGATGAGCCAATCTACAATAGGCAAGCAGATTGGTGAAAAGAGATGTTGATTATAATTAGAAAATGGACTCACTGATGATCTCCATGCAAGATCTCACCTTGTGAGGTACAAATGATCTTGAGAACAGGGAGGGAACAACCCACAACTACATGGGGGAACTGGCCAATGACCTGAAGACAGCTAGGACCACAGTAACAAAGGTAACTATTAGTAACACACCAAAAGTGCCATGGATTAAAATCCTGCTTAAGCAGCACATGTCAAGGTCTGTCTAAAGTTTGCCAGAGACCACCTGGATGATCAAGAGGTGAATTTGGAGAATGTCATGTGGTCAGATGAGACCAAAATGAGACATTTTGGTATAAACACGGTTTGCCGTGTTTGGAGGGGGAGGAATGCTGAGTTTCATCCCAAAAACAGCATGCCAACTGTGAAGCATGGGGGTGGAAACATTATGCTATGGGGCTGCTTTTCTGCAAAGGGGACCGGGCGACTGATCCGTTTAAAGGAAAGAATGAAAGGGGCCATGTATTATGAGATTTTGGGCAAGAACCTCCTTCCATCAGTAAGAGCACTAAAGATGAATCGTGGCTGGATCTTCCAGCATGACAATTATCCCAAACACACTACCCAGGCAATGAAGGAGTGGCTACGTAAAAAGTGTTTCAAGGTTCTGGAGTGGCCTAGTCTCAGTCTCCGGACATCAATCCAATAGAAAAACTGTGAAGGGAGTTGAAAGTCTTTGTTGCCCTGGGGCTGCCTTAAAACAACACTGCTCCTGAGAAGATCTGCATGGAAGGATGGGCCAAAATATCTGTTACAGTGTGTGCAAAGACTGGTGAAGACCTACAGGAAACATTTTACTTCTGTCATTGCCAATCAATATTACATTACAAAGTATTGAGATGAACTTTTGTTATTGACCAAATACCATTATACAAATAAATTATTTAAAAATCATACAATGGAATATTCCTGGATGTTTTTACACTCTGTCTCTCACAGTTGAAGTGAACCAATGGGGAACATTACAGACCTCTCTCATCTTTTTAAGTGGGACAACTTGCAGAATCAGTGGCTGCCAAATACGTTTTTTTTGCCACACTATATGTCTAAAAAAAATTGTTACAGAACAAAATGTTTAAAGCTCATTACAAAGATTTACACAAGTTGTTTTTGCTTCACTTATTATTTGCCTGAGATAGTAGAGACAAACATATGTTCCAAGTGCTTTTCTAAATGAAGATCTGAGAATGTTAGTGGTTGACATATTTCTTCACTTGCCATCTGCATTGGGCAAGAGAGACAAATACATTTTCCCATGCGCTTTCTAAATTGACAGTTGGGCATTGTTGCAGGCGGACATGTTTGGATTTGTAGTCATATGTAGTCAGGGTTATGGAACGTTCACAACATTCAAGCTGTTCAGAAAGAGACATGATGCAAAGACTTTGCAATAGTTAAACAAAAAGCTGAAGTAATTTTTCGTTGGCAAATGCTTAAACTGCTGTTTACAGTACACAATCTTACAGTAATGTTCTCTGAAACTGTGGTCAGTTCAAGCATTCTCCACAAACGCCTCTGTAGTGATAATGTAAAAAACACTAGTTTGCTCTATGTTCAATGTTGTTTAATCCCCAGACTTATTAAGTCCTTAGCCTTATTGTTTAACTATGTTGAAAATAATGGAAAAGTAGGGCCTGTGTGTTCTGATCATTTAGGGGGTTAAAATTAATCCTCATTATTAAACATACATTCACTTTGAAAAGCCAGCTTGCACTAATCAGAATCACTGCCACATATTAAATGGTGACAAAGCGGAAGGAAGAGCAATTATCAAGCTGTGAGTAATAAGGTATGCACTCTCAAAATACAGAGATGACACTTTAAGGCCATGGGAAAAAAAGTTTGTCTTTGTCTGACAGGCAAGCCCAAACAAAATCTTTTACAATAGATGCCTGCTAAGGCGGGAGAGATGTTTTTGTATGTAGGTGTAGCATTAATCATATCCAGTAAGGCAACATAATCAGAAGGCAGCCTTGATTGGCAAATAACTATGGGTTACTGGAGATTTTTTTTATCTATTCAAACCACCTCTTTTTATACAAAAACATGTCTGATTGATTCAGATTAACCCCAGAATATGATCGTTTGTTTCAGAAAGATTTTTTGTCTATTGTCTATTGTCTATTTTTTAACAGGAAAATATTTAGCTAATATGTAGATATTGTTTAAACTATGTAACTACTGTATCTATGTGTATAATTTTCATTTTGTTAACTAAAGCTCATAGTGTCGTTTAATGCAAAAATATAGAGAACTGTCTTTTTTTTTTACCCACAACCAAGCTAAAATATTGACTCACCTGCCAACACACATTTTGACTGTCTTTTGGTCCATCTGAAATGCCCAGAACATTTAGTGAAATTTCTGCAAAGAATATGTAAATATGTAAATATATAAATATTTTAGGTTGCAGCTTTTCATTTAGCATCTAACTGTATTAAGTGACCATGTTTATGTAGCAAGTGCCTCCAATCTTATGTGGCTATATTTTTGCAGCAGCCATATATACTGTAGATGGTGAACAGTTTAAAAACTTTGCAATTTTGCATTAAGGAATGTTATTTTGATAAGTTTGATACAAAGTGGTGAGCCACAGCTCATCTTTGCTTGCAAAGACTGAGCATTTGGTGAATACTCCTTTTATCCTGCTTTATGATACCAGTTCACCTTCTCAATGTGGACTGATTCAAAACTTTTCACTCTTAGTTTGTTCTGTCCCAATATTTTGAGTGTGTTGCAGATATTAACGTCAGATTATGTTTATATATACTGTATATACAACATGCACTTAGACTGGTCAGTAAAAACTATGGAAAATATTTTTTTTATTCTTTGTCAGTTAAATAAACGCTTAAGTTTATTCAAAAGTTAAATTTACAAATTGTGGATGATTGGGTTTTTTACAGCATTTTACAAAATTACAAACTGGAAATAAAGTTTGTACATTCAATGCAGATACATTGCAAGAATTATCTTATTATCTTATCTTATTACTTGCATGCTAAGTTCAGATTTTTTTACTGACATTCTCTCAATAAGACTCACTGCTTGTGTGATAATATTTTGGATGTTATACCAAGAAATCTTATTCATAGCAATATTCGAGCATAGGTGTTAAGCTTGTCACATTTTGTGGCACAAAGTAAAAGTCTTTTGTATTTCAGTTCTTTTGTGTATTATGCCCAGGTCTTAAAACTGAAACTTTGTAGACTTCTTTTTTGTCCTCCTGATAATTAAAATCTCACAGGAAAAAAAAAGAAGTCTACAAAGTTTCAGTTTTAACACCTGGGCATAATACACAAAAGAACTGAAAGTGAATGCAGTAGAATTGGGGTGGTAAGGGAGAAAGTGTACAGTAGATCATTTATCAGTTATGCCTCAGATTATGTCATATTATGTCACTTCTTTTTCCACAAGACTTTTACTTTGTGCCACTTTTTAAAAAGATGAATGTAAAGCAGCCTTTTGTGTAACATAAATGAAAGTACTCAAAGTAAACTGATCAAATCTATCCTGCACAGACTGAATAAATTAATTTCTCTCTAGGATCAATATTGAGCATACCAAATTAAGCTCCATTATTGCTCCAAGCAAAAGAAAAAAGAATGGTAATTGAATATGTTACGTAAGTCTAAAACATTTCCAACATAAAAGAGTAATTTAATACTATTTACTGCTGGTTTTTCAGGATATTCAGTCTCAGGGATTAGAATTTCAGCTTTCTAGACCTGCACTTGCACAAGACTTATTTTAAATAAGCCACAACATTAAAACCAATGACTGGGTGAATTTCATTTATTATCTTGTTACAATGGCATCAGTCAAGGGTTGGGATATATCTTGCAGTGGATGTGCAAGTTTAGGAATCTGAGTGACTTTGACTAGAGCCAAAATGTATTGTCAGTATGACTATGTCAGAGCATCTTAACTCGACATGTTTTATGGCTTGTTCTCAGTATTCAGTAGTTAGTGTAACATTGGGCTGCCCTGTCCATGTGTTCTCTCTGCCATGTGGTTTTGTTTTGTGTGCTCTTCTCTGTACCTGTCTGTGTTAGCCACTTCCTGTGTTACCTGTTCCTTGTCTTGTTTCCCGCCCTCATTCAGGTGTTCGTGATTTGATCATAGTTATTATCCAGTCAGTGTGTGTGTGTGTGTGTGTGTGTGTGTGTGTGTGTGTGTGTGTGTGTGTGTGTGTGTGTGTGTGTGTGTG
>JBBIGC010085379.1:0-10279 GCA_037576955.1 Lepidarchus adonis
ACCGTAATTGCTCTATAATAGCGTCCCCGGGGTAATGCGTGCGCACGGATCATGAAAACCAGATATGGAACACATCTGAACGAATGCACGAATCTCCTCAGCCTGACGAATTCCTTTTCATCTCTCATGGAGAAGGTGTGGGGCAGCACTGGGGGTAGAAAAGGTGCGGAGCTAGAGTTTGTTTTGGTGTACGGAAAGTGCAGTGGGTCATTTCAGATCGCCGTTTACAAGAGAACAAGTACCACAGACCTGCTACTATTGGAGGCCAGCATTTATTTCTATTTTTATCTTTCTATCCCGGCGTTTAATTGCCCTATTATTAGAAGATATACGGTAATACCATAAAATGTGCTAAAAAAATTAAACTTAACATGTTAATAGCAATAGTGTAAAGACACTATTTCTGACTTTTTTTTATGTTGATTATTCCTTGGATTTTGCTGACAAAAACTATATGTTTCGATTGAAAATATATATATTTCAATCAGGGAGGCTGTGTTACTGACACAAATGTGGGATAACGTTGGTTATATTGCTACAATTATTATACACTATATAAGCAGCACAAGCTAACATAACATATATATCACAATTAGAACACAAAATTTCAAGGACAAAGAATATATTTCTCGTTTTTACCACCAGCATTTCTAGAGCTCTTTAGATTTCATAATTTTAGAATATTTTAGCTTCTGCTGTCATTTTACCTTTCACGCAAGGAGTACTTCAGCCTGACTCCATCTTTCTCTGCTCCAACATGCACAAAAGGCTCCAATATCACCTTTAGGTCATGCAGCTCAGTTTTATTGCAGTTAGAGAAAAGCATTGTTTCATTTTTCCCCATACAGCTTTCAACCCTGTTTTTTCTGTTGTTTTTCTCACTTAATTTTGCCCTTATTTCCACTATAACACTACACAACCCATAAAGCCTTCTTTAAGAATCCAACGCTAAATTTAACATCAAATGTGTTAGGGAGAGGGAGCTTGTAGTGGAAGAAGCCAACAGAGAAGCTTGGGTTCTTAGTTACAGAAAAATTCTGGTGTTAAAATTTCTCAGTATCTTACCACACCAGCCAAAGTGTCATCAGTGTTTAATCTAATGTGATTGGTGGAGACGATGCATGTTCAGGAGGTGGGCCTCTGTACCAAATAATATGATTGGCTCTTGCCTTTTTTCAGCTAAACTGTGCTTGGTCATCTTTTGTTAACGCCAAAACCTTTAACACTGAGAAACATGTTCCTGTATTTATTTGACCATTTTTTAGTTATATATTTATATAACATTTTATTGTATTACTCTGTTGGTTATGCAGACTATAACGCCCAGTTACTTCTCTTGTTTCCTCTATTGGGGCGACCACTGGTCTACACCAAGCATTCTGTGTGTTTTGTTTCATACTGATTCATGTCAAAGCCAATGCTTTAAAACTGAATCACTTATTTGGGGTTTTGTCTTTACCAGTTATGGCCACCTGTTCAGATTGCCAACTTTTATTTCATCCCACTTCATCACAGGTTTGTGATTTACCTCTGCCCTTCAGCTTTATAAACATTGATTTCTAGTTTTTGTCTTTTACATTTCAAAACATTTCTATCAAATGACCAATTCTGTTTTTTGCCTTTTGCAGATTGGCTGTTGTCCAGATTGTTGCCGTGGTTTGGAATTCCTACCTTTCCTGGAAAGCCAATAAGTTATAGTGGATCATTACTAACTTTAGACTTTACAGTATATCTTTTAATTGCTTGTATAATTGTGATATTTGTGATTAAATCTATGAAATGTTTATAGAAGATACTGATGTAACAATTTCTTTACTGATGTCTGCTTAATATTCTAATAAAAACCAGCTTGGCCTGACATTATCATAGCTCTTTATTTTAGTGTTGTCTCTTGAATGTTTTTGGTTATTCCTATTCAGGATTGTTTAGAGACACTTATCTACATTGCTAGTGCTTCCAGGAGTTTGTCGTTTTGTTTTCATCCTGCACGATCTACAGTCTGTGATTGTAATTTTGTCTATCTTTTACTTCTTCAATTGAAAAACAAACTCCTGAAACCTGCCGTTGAGCAGATCCTAAAGAAAAAGGATTGATAATCTAACATTCTTATGAGCACTAGGGATCACATACAGTTCAATTTATCCTTTTAAATACACATTAATGCCCATTTTTGCATTTGGGGTGGTAGATTACACCCCCCAAGCTGTTGGGATGCTTGAAGGTCAGTAATGCTGAGGTTTGTTGGACCCTGCCTTCTCCAGAAAAAGAACATGCTGTTTGAAGGAACTGTGTTGATTGTATCTGTATATAAGGACATTTTAGAGGATGCTTAAATCCTAAAACAATGTGGGGGGTTCATTACAATGGCCTGTTATTGGAAATCTGAACTCAGTACATTAATATAAAAAGCAGAGCTAGTGGTTAATCAGTACATGGTTGTTTTTTAGGAAACACTTTTATGAGGTTGGATCACTGGCTTTTCTACTGGACGCACCGTGCCCCAGTGTTGTTCCCGTTTTGTGGAGTCTTGGTTTCAGCACCGCGGAGAGCTCCACTTCCCCCGTAGAGCGCGTGTTCTCCGTGGCCATTGATGCAGAAAAGCATCACGACAGCAGTGCGCGCTCCGTTTCACACGCGCAAACGCTTCACACAGTCATGGGCAAATCTCTTGGGCTGATCTTCAAGCCTCGGAGGACAAACTTGGATTTTTGCGGTGTATGTCGCACGTGAGGAGCTGGAAGCGCGTGCGCGTCGGTCCAGATGAAATCCTCCGTGATTTCTCGAATAACTGTTCGGCGAGCTCGCATTGAACTCAACCAAAGAGACGATCACTCTACTGGTTGCTGTTGTGATGTCCTCAGAGTCCCGGCACCACCATTCACTGCTGAGCGGTGTAATTTACACGAGGGTTTATGCTCTTGCACTGACGTCAATGGAGCAATCTTGGATGTATATAATGATTCAGCTGCAGGCGCTCCACTCCCAGCGCTGTCTGGAAGGACTCGTTCACTCCAACTTCTGAGTCCCTCACAACTTTTGAAGAGAGACGAGTGAGTTGCTGTGTTTGATCTGTTTGCCGGTTTGGCGCTTGTTTGAGCTTAGTTTTGATGCATTTAGAGCAAATATGACTCTAATTTAGCTCTTTTTAGACCGTATTTTTAGAAAACACCTACTTGCTTCCAGTCATTAATTTCTAGTTTGGATATTATCAGTACTATTACAGTAGTATTAACATTTTTGCTTAAAAGTCATTAAAAGTTTCATACAGATTTGCGTTCATTCTTACAGAACTTTAGTGTTAACAGTTCGTCACGTCTGCACTTAGTTTTTCTTCATTTCGCCCGTTAACTTCTCGCTTTTCCTTTTCCGGTCCAGCATGAAGCCCGTGCCTGCCGCCCTCCTGCTCGCAGCGGTCCTCCTGACCACCCACATCCCCCTTAGCGTGTGTCGACCCCGGGACCTGAGCGTCGTGGACGGGCGGGGGTACAGGAAGCAGCTGCTGCGGGCGGGGGACAGCGCCGTGTCCTACCTGCTGGGCGAGAAGCTCCTGCGCTACTTGCAGCAGAGGAAGCCTGAGCGCAGGAGCGCCTCCCTCAACCCGCCCCCAGAGGAGCTAGAGCCGGGGCCGGGACAGGAGAAAGCACTGTGGCGAGAGGACGAGGAGCTCACGAGCTTCTCCAAGAGGAACGAGGAGCCGCCCATATCCATCGATCTGACCTTCCACCTGCTGCGCAACATGATCGAAATGGCGCGGATCGAGAACCAGAGGGAGCAGGCCGAGCTCAACCGCAAGTATCTGGACGAGGTGGGCAAGTAAGAGGAGCGTCCACCACCACCACCACCACGCCTCCTCCTCCGAGATCTTACAACTAAATAAACATCAGAAACAAACGAACAGAAACACGGCGTCGTTCCGCGCTGGAGAACGTGGCCGAGTGGAGAATTGGACTTGGACTTCACCGGGAACTCTACACGGACACCCAGCGCGACTATGCGCGCGCGCGCGCATCTGCTGTATTGGTCTACATGGATATTGGTCACGTTCTCTCCTTACTCATTATTTTGTGATTTAAAAAAACAATAATGTATTGAATTGACACGATCCGTTACGTCATTTCCACGCGAATAAATTACACTGACGCGGTTTTGTCTTTAACATTCCTGTGGATGTGTGTGGTAGACATTAGTCAGGTTCAGTGGTTGCTTTCTGCATTTCTTGGTGTGTGTGGCTGAACTGCAAAAAGTTCATGACAATAATGAAGCACGTGTCAAATCCCACATTAGAAAGTTCTGTTGTAATAAGGAGGTGGGGAAAAACAAATGGTTCTGTTATTTTATCATTGTAAGAAAAGTGGGGGTTGTGGCCTTATTGTTACTGGTTTCCATTCTGCCACTCCAGTGTGTATTGTACCTTCTTGCTGAAGCCAGTGTTGTGTCGAATGAAGAAACACGTCCCTGTGTTGTTTTCTTCCTCTCATACGCCATAAATCGAAAGTGATGGGGGAAATGTGTGCGATTTAGAGAATTGGAAATAAATTGTAGCACTTGTTCCATGAAGAATTACGCCCCATGTTTTGTCCCCATCGCATTCTGAAGTGATGTTTAGCTTTGTTGTGCATTGTATATATATATCATGCAAAAAATGAAAAAAAAAATGGCTTTGTATTTCTACCATGAAAATGCAAAAATAAACAATACCAAATGCTTTTCCAAGTGCGTGAATACTCTTAAAAGCCTCTCCAGATTGTTGCCCACATTAAGTTTACTTTCATATTACTTTCTTGACCAAAATCATAAGCAGACCACTTGCACATTCATGTTTCTGCCCTTTTTATAGAAGCACAGTTTTGAAAGCTCATTGCTGTATTCAGAATTTGAAGTGTGTATTTATATACACTACTCACAAAAAGGTTGGGATATTTGCCTTTCAGGTTAAATTTATAGAAAACATAAGTTCACACTATACTAATATTTTATCATGAAAGTCAGGGATTCGAGTAGAAGCATTGCAAAACCCAATAACAGTGGTGAGTAAATCACAACATAAAATTTCAATGTCTCAATAACGTGTCATCATTAATGATGTTATTTAGGGAGTATGGGCTTGTCACTGTACCATTCAAAAAGTTTAGGGCAGTTCTGTGTTTACTAGACACACCTGCCCACACTGTAACACCACCACCACCACCAAAGCTGATTCATAGATCTCTCCTTGACGTCTCCAACATCATTGTTCTGCTCAACGTGAATCGACTTTCATCAGAGAACAGCACTGAGGCCACTGGTCCCTCATCCAGCGCAAATGTTCCCTGGCCCATGCAAGACGAATACGCCTCTGTGGTCAGGTTCCGTTGCAGGTTATCTAGTACACAGACCACGCTGATGTAAACTGTGTCGAATTGTCTGATGTGACACTTGTGACAGTTGAGTAGCGTTCATCATCCGGTTCTGCAGGGCACTGTTCACAATGAACTGTCATCACTGTGGGTTGTGCCTAAAGGACGTTCACTTCTATGTCTTTCTGGGACTCGTCCGGTCTCTCTGGCTCTGTTGAACCTGCTGATCTCTGACAGTAAGCACATTGGCCACGTCCGTCTGAGGACAACCTGTTTGAAGCCTCGCAATGGTGAGGTACCGTTGGTCAATTGTTTTGTGTCATCTTGGTCTCATGACGTCAAAATGTGAACATCATGATGAGGAGAACTGTTTAAATACTAATTCTGATTGAACCAGGAATTTTATTGGTCAATTCATGAATCAAACACCAGTTGTGAATTTTGCTATTAAGCTCTTTGTTAGAGAACAGCAGGTTGTGTAAAAAGAACTGAAAGATGAACAAATGTGCATTCATAAATGTAGGGAAGGTCACATTAAGTTTACCTGTGAAGGTTATAGTGCATTTTGGGTTCATCCCAAAAGCTGAATCTCCCTTACTTTTTATGAGTAGAGTATATAACACATATATAAAGTCACCACCTGGTTTACAAAACAAATAGTTAGGTGCCTCCATTTGGATAATTACTGCATGTTATAATTAATTATGTTTCAGTTGGCAAGTTATTTAACCCTAAATGATGCAGTAAGTAGCTTCTCGTTACTTAAATAACCATGTCAGAAGACACATACTATGGTTGTGGAAAAGATGTTAATCTGTTTCAGAAAGATCAAATTATTACATTTAAGGAGATTACTGAAACTATTCAATTGGGTAAGGAACTGTCCAAGGCATTATTAAAAACTGGAAGGATTGTGGGGAACCATCATCTTCGTGGAATAAATGTGGTCTGAAAAGAATTCTGAAGGACTGTGATCAGCAATCACGTAAACATCTGGTGAAATCAAATGATTAAAAAACAACAACAGAACTTACATGTTAAATAGTGAAAGTAAGAGCATTTTCAAACACACCATGTGAAGGGAACTCAAGGGATTGGGACTAAACTGCTGCGTACCCTTAAGAAAACCACTAGTCAGTGAGGCTAATCACAAAAAGGCTTCAATTTGCTAAGGAGCATAAAGATTAGACACTGGAGCAATGGAAGAAGGTCATGTGGTCTGACGAGTTGAGATTTACACTGTTCTAGAGTGATGGCATATCTGGGTAAGAAAAGCGTTGTAAGAAGTGATGCATCATGCATAGTGCCTGTGGGGCAGGGCTATGATCTGTGGTTGCTGCGGTTGGTCAGGTTTAGGTTATGTGCCCAAAGAATGAGCTCAGATTGTGAAAGAGTGGTTCAGGGAGCATCATTATCACACATTTATTGGCCAAACCTTAACCTCATTAAGAATCTTCAGGATGTGTGGGAAAAATAAAAGGGGATAAATATTGTAATATCGCAGACGCTTATTGAAATGATACCAATAAGTAATCAAAGCTAATGGCTGTCCAACTAAATGTCAGTATACAATATAATGTGTGAAGTGATGGAGTAAAACTCTTCAGTTCTAAGGCTTGACAGCAAATAATGTGAAAAACAAGCAGTTGTGGTTCTAGACGAAATATACTAGGGGACCAAAGTGGGGCAGTATTTTTTTTCAGGGGGGCATATGAGGACTAAAAAGGCAAATGCAATATTTAAGTTAAAATGAGTATTAAAACCAATGAGATTTTTTTTTTCTTATGTGTCATACATAAAAAAAACACATTGGACATTATGATTTGAGTTTTGTTAACATATCTTGTTAAAGTACTGACATTTGAATAGCCAATGGCTTTGATTGTTCACAAACATAGCAAGATCATGACACAATTAAGTGTATGTTAACTCTGAATCAGGAGTAACACATGAATATGTGCAAACATTAGCATTACAAAATTAAACCACTTTGTTTAACTTCACTTCTTTTCATTTATCCTTCAGGCAAAACAGTCTGCATGTAGCTCTAAGGAATCTGTGTAGAACTCTTCCTCATGTTTGCATGGACATTCAGGCCAAGGTGTATCACAGTAAGAAATTAATAAATATATTTCTTCAACACAAGGGCCCCTGTCAAGAGCCACCTATGACAGGTCAATAAATGTGTTGTTATCAGGAAGTAGGACCATTGCTTTGCTGATTGTTATATACAGTTTCATTCTTTCCCAAACACTAGGCGTACTTAATGACCCCTCATATCTTTGGCCTCATTTAAGTCAAACAATTCAGCTCAAGAAAGCACTGAACACAACTGGACGCGTTCCCCCATTTAAACTACTGCAGAATAACCAATGAACCCACCCTGAGTGGTATCCTTTATTCTAGAAAAACATCATATCTGAATTGCGAGTCATATATGACCATCTGCATCCACCATGCTCATCCAGAGCTCAGGAAGTATGCATACAGAAACATTGTGAAGCTGGGCTGGATCCCCAATCAATTTGACTGTGCTCTCCAGGGCTCCTGCATGAATTCATCAGTAGGTTGACAGCTTCATTGACAAGGTCAGAGCCAGAGAGGACCGGCTTGTCTGACACTTATATATCGCAGTACTATAACGATCACAGCAGTTATTAAGTAATGGCACAGAGAGAAGACATGATCTGAGCATGTGCAGAGAGGCCACCAGGTACAGTTTTGAAAAAGTGCCCCTTGTGCCCTATTAGCATGGTCGAGTCAAGTCAATTTGATTTTACAACAGACGTGTCTGAGCCCCTAATGAGCAACAACGATAGGGGCAAGGGAAACCTCACTAAGCTGTAGGAAGAAACCTTGGGAGGAACCCAGGCAAGCATGGTCCAAACACCGTGGGCATACCTAAATCGTTTGAATATGAAAGCACATACTTTTTACATGTAATTTTCAGTTAATTATGAATTATAATCTCTGAAATAGACCAAATGAAATGATGGTTCCGAAGGTCACAGATTCAAGTCCCAGCCCGGGCATCATTGAGGTACCCTTGAGCAAGGTACCGTCCCCACTTCACTGCTCCCCGGGCTCTGTTGATAGCTGCCAGCTGCTCCACGTGTGATGGGTTAAATGCAGAGGACAAATTTTGTTGTGGTCACTGTGTGCAGTGGCGTATTCACAATGATCGGAAATCACGAATCACTAATAGCATATCTGTAATAGCATAACCTTTCCGTTATGTTTACTTTAAACTAGCACAATTCACTGTACACATTCATAAAACAGTGATGTACATAATGTACCCTAGTCATGTGTCAGTCGCAAACGAAGAGGGCGAATTCAGTTCCATTCAATTCAATAAAATAAATTTGTCCCCAAGGGGCAATTTGAGGCATGTGGAGCAGTGCTGCACAAATACAGAAACTAAGCAATAATAACAAATAATAACTGAATAATAAACAAATAAACAAAATAAATTAAAACATTAAATAAATAAATAAATAAAATGCACAAAATGCATATTTACAAAAGTAAATGTGTAAAATAATTTTTATTTATTATTTGAAATATAAGTATTAATTTCGATTTTTGGTGCAGTTTGCTGCTTACAAACACGTTTATTCAATTTACTGCGTCTTGTGTAGTGAGGATGCACCTGATGTTCATCAACTGTTAGAAACGTAGATTTGCTTCAGTGGCAACTTGATTTGAGTGATAAATCAGTGTCTAATATGACACACAGATTATGGGCAGAGCTAAACCGGAATTTCAGAGCCTCAGCTGACATGACAGTATTCCGGTCTATACCACTGCCTCCAAACACCAGTATAATAAGCCATGTAACTAACAAATATTTGATATAATGTATGTTTGTACATGTGATTTTGCATTATGTTTTGTTAATAAATTAATTTAAGCAACCAAAAATCGCCATAAGAGCCGACTCTCTTAAAAAAGCTGGAATTCCCATCACTAATGTACCCTGCACAAATTCTATATACTGCCAATTTTACCTTGCATTGATACTGTGTAGTACCATTTACATGAAACCCTGTACCACTAATTACATTGAACAGAAAACTCAATATGGTTAATGGTTACTTTATTTTTTGTAATTTAATTTATTATTATACATTAGTCACTGTCCATTTCACACAGGTCTATAGCGAAGACTGTGAAGTGTATGTAATTAGTGTTATGTTGTGTGTCAAAGTACAGTGATGTTTATCCTGTCTGTTCCGCACTTTATGCAATTCCATAGGTCAAACAGAAACACTAATCCAACACTACTGTATACATACATATGGACAAGCTGACAATACACATTTCCTGAGACTTGAATCTTGAATTAATAATGAAAGTGTATCGTATTTCCCCAACAATAGTCCGCCCCACATTATAGGCCTCATTCTATAAGCCACAGAAAATGTTCATTTATGTTTAAAACTCTAAGATAAACCCATGTAATTAGCTGCAGTGTTACTGAATTTACCGATTTGAAGTAAAAGCATCTAACTTGACCCCTGGAGATCTTTGCAGCTCAATACTGGTAGTGATATTAAATCGTAATTGAGCATAAACAATTAAGTTGATACACTGCAAGAACTACGCTGCAGAATTTAAGCTCCATGAGACATTCACAATATTTGAGATGAACGCGTCCAACATTAGCGACACCAAAGCAGCACAGGTCGCAACTGACATTTATGGATCTGATTTGAAGAAAGGTAAGCCTAATAATTTTAGCATTTTAGTGTATTTACATGTAGAAGGATGATTGGCATTGTAGCAGTAGAGTGATGGAGCTTCTTCTTTTCTTCTTCTCTCTTCTTTATCTTCGTACTGTGACTGTGACTGTGATTTGTATTTGGTGAGTCTCGTGCTCTCTGTGACGCTCTGTGTGGCCAATCTGCGCATGTCAGAGTGGTTGCAGGTGCGGCTCGTTA
>JBBIGC010085427.1:0-10277 GCA_037576955.1 Lepidarchus adonis
GAGAACGGCTGACTACACAGTTTATGGGAATAAATTGTGTATTTCCCTCACAATTGTCACAAAAAACTCACTACACTCTCTGCGCGTTGCTTTGCGAGATCATGTGGCGTGATTTTTTTCCCCTCACTGCTGCACGAGTCTGCATCATCCAGATGGTCTCTGGCAAACTTTAGTCAAGCCTGGACATGTGCTGGCTTAAGCATGAGATCATGTGTTATTAATATTTCCCATTGTTACCGTGTTACTAGCTGCATTCAGGTAATTGACAAGTTTACCTGTGTAGTTCTGGGCTGTTTCCTCACTGCTCTCAAGATCATTTGTGTAGTGTACAGTGTAAAAATGAATGCACTGCTAAAGCTCCGATTCATTCCAAATGCATTTATTGGCCTTGTTTTTTTTTTCTTTGTTTTAATAAAGTCCATTTTAGAACAAAAATAAAAAAAAATACAGAAATGGTGTTAATGTTGGCTCTGATAGTAATGGGTCGGATCTATTGATCTATTAAAGCTTTCTGTGTTTGTTATATGTAGTTTGGGGAGCTCGTCACATGAATTAGACTTCATACAAGCACCAGTACAGACTTGGACATACTGTGTTTGTAATTCTGATTCTGGCCACCAGAGGGCAGTCCATCTCATCGTCATCCTCCCGTCCCGTGATCTTTGTGTTTATTCCAAAATGACGGAGCCCAGTGCGTCGCCGGAGGACCCCTGGCAAAAAGTAGGCAAACTATTAAGACATATTGGACAATTTTGCTTTCTTATTTCTCAGAGGCAACCCGATAGTTGGTACATATGTTTTCCGCCGCTTGAGGCCCAGTGAGTGAGCGCCACCGTCAACTTCCCTTTCACTGTAAAGTTAGCCCGTTAGCTTTTCCAGCGGAAACTTGTGTAGTTGGAGAGAGGGTGCGCTAGTTTCGTTTGTTTTGTTTAGCTGGTTTCACATAGCTTCTCTTCCGACAAGACGAGGCATAGACTCATTTTTTTGACAACCTGTAAGACTATTCGTAAACTGTTATTTAAAATGTTTAGGCTTGATAAGTGTTTCTACTATTTGTCATGTTGGTACTTAGCTTCTTGTTCGACTTTGTTCCACCTTAAATGTTGCCGTTGTGGCGCGTGGGCATAAGCGCCGCTCCACCTGGACATTTAAGGTGGAACTGAAAATTTGATTAAGACACTGAACAATACAGACTTTAAACTCGAGGCACTGTTGCCAAATATTGGGCTTAACGTCTTATGGTTTTTAAAACATATCTTATATTTTCTTTTGTGATTAAATAAGCCTATTCTTGGTCTGCATTAGGGTTTCTAGTCAGTAACTTAGCTGTTATGCTAAGCTAACTAGTTTGTCAGTGAGCATATTTTATTACAAAGTTGACTTTCCGAGCTATAAAACAATGTCTGGTTATTTCATTTAATTGACACCAAGTTTCGTAACTGTGGATAATAAAGCTGATAATTGTAAATTCCTTATAAATGGTCAATAACACGGCAAATGAGATGTCTGGAGTAGATGACTTTATGGTCAGTGCACATCGAGATTAAGTCGATTTCCGCACTCGAAGCCATAAAATACTGTAAATAAGATCAATATAGAAGAACAATGATATAAAATGACAATAAAATATTCAGTAACACAGTACAGGTGTGCAGTGCAGCACCAATACTGTAGACTGAAATAGGAAATAAACAACAGTAGTAGCATAAGCATTTTAAATGGATTGTCTTTTAATTATTTTTTTGTACTTAGGCTCCTTTTTTGCCAAAAAATCAACTCAAGACCTGAGTACTAAATGGAATGTGTTAGATCACCAATGCACAAGCTCATCATTATTATTATATTTCATTATTCATAATTATTTGTTGATATAGAATATTATTAAAATAGCAGTTTGTGCAATTCACAAATTACAGTTTGAAATAAAAACAATTTAATAAAAAAGCATGTGACTGGATAAACTGCAGGGACAAATCACCAGATGCTGCCTGATGTGCAGTCACAACACCTAGGTTTGCACTTTGGTTCTGTATTGTCCAATGTAACATTTTTCTGGTCCCTTGGGGCCAGTAGATCAGAGTTTTACTGGTCCCTTGTGTATTTCTAATGGCCTGGGGGGGAATCAATAGTTATTGTAAATGCATTTTGTCCAAAAGCTTATGGTTTAGGTTGACTGGCCACTCTAAATTGCCCATGTGTGTGTGTGTGTGTGTGTGTGTGTGTGTGTGTGTGTGTGTGTGTGTGTGTGTGAGAGAGAGAGAGAATAGATGCCTGTCTCTGTTAGATAGATTGGATGCACACTTAACACCACTGTACATAAAAACTATACAATACAAATACTGTACAGAAAGGTATATAGACTGTATATAACAACTATACAAATATGCTTTAACAGTATACAGCACTGGAGAATATGCTTTAACACTGTACCAATAACTGTACTATACAAATAATAATATTGCTACTAGCCATAGTTTCCATATAAGGAACCATGTAGACTGTGCAATAAAAATTGTGCAACATCCTTAATGTAAGAACTTTGCAAAAAAAGCTGTTAATGGGTTGTTGTTTTGGGGTAGTGTGCTATTTTGGGTATAATCTGTATGTTGTTGGCAATGCTGTAACAATGCAACAAATAAAGCATGATTAATCCATGTTAACTGGATTTTGTGCAATATCATGGAATATTGAATAACAATCATTGTACTCATAGGTTTTAATGTTTTGAATTGTTGAATTGTGTTAATTCAAGTTTTGAATGGTGTCATGTCTTGTGTTGTTTTTTTATGACGTATCATGAGAACAGCACAGTGGTGTAAGTCACCTATTGAAGGTGCTCCTCTTGCTCCAGGGTGCGGGCCCTGGCGGTAGCGTTCTTGCTCCAGCGCACCACTGCATAAAAGATTGCCCCTGCAACCACTGACTGATAAAATTGCTGCAGTAGAGGCCTGCAGACCCTGAAGGACCCAAATCTCCTCAGGAAATAGATGCGACTCATTCCTTTCTTGTAAAGCGCCTCTGTATTCACAGCCCACTCCAGTCTGTTGTCCATGTGCTCACCCAGGGACCTATAGGACTACAGGCCAAAGCAGAATTCACTTGACCCCCTCAACTGGCTCCTCTTTGCGCGGAGGAGCAGCGGATCTACTCTGAGTCTCTCTCAGATAACTGAACTCCTCGCCCTAAGTCTAAGGGAAAGTCCAGTTACCCTGCGGAGATTTTTGGGTGCTTGTATCTGCGATCTTGCTCTTTCTGTCACTACTCAAAGCTCCATAGATGAGGGTAGAAACGTAGATTGACTGGTAAATCGAGAGCCTTGCCTTTTGGCTCTCTCCATGGCCATTTCCACCAATAATCATGACACATACTGTGTATTGTGAACTTATTTTGAAGTAGGCTTTCATTCTGTATTTTGGCCGCATCATCTACCTCTAATTGTAAGTGGCATTTCTATTTCTAAGCATCAGTAAACAGGCAAACACTTTCAGGGTGCCAGCATTTTGAAAAGCAATAAAACCTCTCTGCCTGCCATTGCAGGGTGTTTATTGAGGCCATATCACAGTGGGGAGTGTTGATGTCCCAGATGCATGATGTGCCAGGTGTGTTAACTTGTAGTGCTGGTTGATGGTCTTTGTCTCTGTGGGTCTCTCTTTCCTTCATTGGCGAGGGGAAGCGAAACAGAACACTGAGCATTGCCATCTTCCTGACATTTTGACTGAACTAATCCGAGTGTTTTCTTTATCCCACATCCTGCACTTCACCTCGCCATGGCTCAGCAGACAGACGGCACTTTTAGTGACAACGGCTTTGACCACAGTAAGTGCTTAAACCTTAATTTAAATCTGATTATTCCAAAACAGGATTGCTTGTAAGAGTCTCTTGGCTTTGTTTAGTAATAACGGGCATTGTGCATATGGCAAAAAGTGCTATTTACTTGATTCTGGTGTGTATGACATTTCCTTTTGATTAATATATATTACGTTATGTCCCAAAGTAATGACTTGTGTGTGTGTGTGTGTGTGTGTGTGTGTATGTGAGTATATACATATATACACACACACACATATGCTACGTATAATGTATATTTATATATTTGGTTATTCTGCACATATGACTCTTTTCAACTTGACTTCACTTCTATGTATACACTATAAACATCTGTAATCTGTATATACGGCTCTATAACACTGTACATACTGTAACATAGCACCACTATACTGCACTTTGCTGTAGTGCATACAGTCCTTTGCAATCTGGTTAAAATAATCTAATCTAAGCTAAGAAGAGGGAGTGCATTAGTTTTTTCTATGAAGGTATTTTCTTCTTATTCACTAAGCCTTCTTGAAGTAGATATGTTGAGATTTTCTTGCTGCATTTACTTTGTTTGACAGGTTTCTTTGCAGAGAGTTCTCGTAAAGGAACAGTTGTCTCCAGAGCAAACAGCATAGGATCCACAAGTGCCTCCTCAGTACCGAATACAGGTGACCATTTCTGTTCGAACTGTTTTTTTTGTCTTCAGTTAAATGTAAGTGTTTACTGTGTTTTCAGAAAAAGACAAATAATTTAGAAGCAATATGTGTTGTATTGCAGCATATTGCATCACACCTCCAAAATACCCTGACTAACCCTAACCCTAACCATTCAACACAGATCATGGCAATAATATGAACATCATGTCCCAGTGAATAGTTTATGAGCTGAGTAAGGAGTGTTTGATCATGCAAGAACAACTGGGCTCTACTCAGAGAGCTAAGTTGCTTTGCTAACATCTCCTTAATTAGCAATATTAAATACTGCAACAGGCATTTAGTGATTTTCAAGCTGTGTTGTAAAATAAATTGCAACCAAGTTCACAAATGTTGGTCATGCTTTGCTGTAAAAAATATGTAAATGTTTAGTGAACCTCCTTTCAGCTCCTGTGCTGAGGACACTCTTCATGCACACTTTTAACTATTTCTTGACCCAACACACCCAATCCACCTCATCAGGTGACTGTCAAGCCCTGGAACAAGTGTGTTTGAGATTGAGAATACCTGAATACCATATCCTCAGGAATGGAGTTCCACTGTGTGGCTCAAAAGGATATTTAATCAGATCTGTTTATATGTCCATATAGGTGGTGCATGAAGCTAAGAATGAAAAAAAGGGGAAAGAAATAAGTGGCTTCAATTTAGTAAAAAAAAGTGATTGTATAGGACCCTGGCCATCTAAAAATGTTGCTGCACTGTTTTTCTCTGTTTGTTGATGTATTATTCACTGTTGGTGTTGAATAAGAGTTCATGTGGATTGGTGGGTGAGAGGCAGGGGGTTATTAGTGCTGTGTGTGTTGTCTTCTCTGCTAATTCCCCATGTTCTGTTTTTGCTGAGATGTTTATGTTTTCTGTTGTTATTATGATTTAAAAACAGTAAACCCAGTTGTTTGGGTTTAGCCAATGACTAACCATGAGTGAAAGAAAAGTTTTGTGTTATCATTCATATTCTCTTAAAAAAATGGCCAAGAAATCATAAATTCTGTCAGGGTATGTAAACTTATGAGCGCAGCTGTAAATATATATTAGGCTGCCCATCTAGATTGTTCTTATTTTGTAATAGCATGAAATACAATGCGCTAGCTTTGACATAAACCGCAGTGGGAAATCTGCAGTTGTTTAATGTAAATGTCTTGATTTCATGCCTCAGATGACGAAGATAGTGACTACAGACATGAGACCACCTACAAAGACTCCTATAAAGACCGCCGGAGACAAGCCCACACGCAGGCTGAGCAGAAACGCAGGGATGCAATTAAGGTATGATAGACAAGTGGGAAAGAGGGATATTGAGATATTATCTATTAAAGAGAAAAAATAAACTGGAATAAAGCCTATCATCATATCCACTGACAAATTAGACATTGGACAGGCTTTGTAGAATGTTGGCAAACATCCTATTCAAGTCCATTAAAAAAACTTTTAATGCATAGCTCATTATTTGTCAAAGTAGGGAGTTTTGCAGAATAGGATTCATTTAAAATGATGTTTATATTGTACTTGGGTAAAAGGTCATACTATTTACATCAGATGTAATTTTTTTGTTGTTTTACCTGCTCGTTTCAGTTATCTACTAAAACCATAAAGCACTTCAGTGTTACGGCAGCAGAACTTAAAGTACTGAATCTAAATATACAGTTGAATTTGTTTGAAAAAATGTGGGGTTTTTTGTTTATTTGTTTTTTTACTAAAAAATTTTTTAAAGCTCAACAAACCTGGCAACATATGCACTGGTGGCTAAAGCATTTATAAATATAATTAATGCTTTTTATTAATACAGGATAAGCCCTATGATTGATGTTGTGTGTCTAGTTGTCACAGACATTTGTGGTTAATTTGTTTGAACTTAGCCAATGACTTTGCTCATATAATAGTTTGTGATTGGAAATGTAAATACGAGATGTACAGTTTGTGTGTATATGTTTAGATGTTTCACACGGAGCAATGTTAATATGGCTAATGTGGCACTTGCAGAAAGGCTACGATGACCTGCAGTCTATAGTACCCACCTGCCAGCAGCAGTCTGAGTTTGCCATGGCCACACAGAAGATCAGCAAAGCCACAGTGCTGCAGAAAAGTAACAGCCTTACACATCACGCTATAGTGCTTTACACTGACCAAACTGAAAAAGTGTTCCTGAATTCAAATGTGTACATCACCTTCACATTAATCAAATATATTTGCATCAACATCAGCAAATATGGATGCAGCAAAAGTTCCACCAGTGCCTTTTCAATGTTTCCGATGCCTTATACCACAACTGTGTCAAGAAAGAGAGGGGGTGAAGAGAAATAGCTGATTCTTTTTAACAGCCAGGTGAGCAAAAAAGCACGAGCTAGTTTAACATATTGTAATGTCGAGAAATGGATTAGCATTCATGGTGACAACATCAGTTTTGGAAGAAAATACAGCAGGTCAGAGCTGTTTTTCATGCATTTGGAGGACTGCCAGAATATTAGGCAGATGATCATATGTGTATTTGATTCATGTGGAAATGATGTACACTGAGATAAATTTTACTAGAGTAAATTCAGTTCATACTTTTTGTTTGTAGACCTAAAATGTTTTTTGATGACTGATTTTGTTTTTTATACTGTGTCTGATTTTACAGCCATAGATTATATTCAGTTCCTTCATAAAGAAAAGAAGAAGCAGGAGGAGGAGGTGTCCACGCTCAGGAAGGAGGTGATGGCTCTGAAGATTATGAAAACGTAAGTGGGGTTGGGGGACGAGATTTAGTAATGTAATAATTCTGTAATAATTTAGTCAAATAAACGAACACAAAAAGAGTTGAGCTGACGAGACTTGGTTTAAGTGTCAGTTATAAACATCAACAAAAATATTTTAATGGTCTGTCATTTTAATGTAATGCTTAATAGTCTGCAGTTTTTAGATTATAAATGTGATCTTTCATTTAGTGCAAACATTAAAAAAAATCTAATGTAAAATTTTAAATGGCATAAAATATTAAGTCATTTTGATTTATTTTTACATTAATTTATTTTCTATGCCAGCATTCTTCTGAATAAGGTAGCACCAGGTTTGTGTTGCATTAATTCATTAAACTTAGATTCTGATATATCAGATATATCACAGCCTTAGATTAGCTGACATAATGATAATGCATTAAAAAAACCCAATATAACAAACCAATTTCTATTTATCAGCCATAACATTAAAACCCCCTGCCTAATATAGTGTGCGTCCCCTCATGCTGCTGAAACTGTTCTGAGTGTCCGATCCCTTTTTATCAGCCCAGTGTTAACATTCTGTACAACAGCTTCTCTTTGGTATTAGACCAGACAGGCTTGGCTGCACTCCTCACATGCATCAGTGAGCCTTGGGTGCTCATGACCTAGTTGCTGATTTACCAGGTGTCTTTCACTGTTTGTAGGTATTAACTACTACAGACCTACAACATTCCACAAGACCTGCTGTTCTGGAGATACTCTGACACCGTGATCTAGCCATCATAATAAGGCCCTTGTCAGAATGGCATAAGATCCTAATGCTTGCCCATGTTTCTGCTTCTAGCACATTACTTTCAAGAATTGAAAGTTCACTTGTTGCTTAATATATCCCACCTCCCTGACAGGTGCCATTTTAACAAAGTAACTAATTGCCTGTCAGTGGTTTTAATTGTATGGCTGATCAGTGTATAATGTGTGCAATAATAATATAAATATTTTAGAGGTTGTACAGTTTTTTTCTGTTCCTATTTGGCAGCCTATCAGAAGTCTTTATCTGATCCTCACACTCACTGAGAGGAACAAGAACCAGGACACGAGCAATCAGACTAATGTTCACTGTGCAGAAATTAAATCATCTAGTTATTATTTTGTATATTCAATTATATATTTCAAATAATGAAAAAATGAATGTTTTACTTTTTTGACCTTTAAGAATTCGACATAAGAAAGATTAAAAAAAAGATCTTTACTGTCATTATACTTAGTACAATAGTACAACGAAATTGGAGTACTGTCCCCATCCACTAATAAAGTAAAGGTACCTGTAGAATGAAAAAAATGACTGGAATTACACATTTAAGTCCCTATCATGCATACACTGGAAGTCTACCCTGCCCTCCCCCAGAGTTTGAGTTCTGTGTAATGTTCGGTTAAGTCCATGTGTGAACAGAGCATTTTTGAAAGAATTCATGGCAAGTGAGAGGGTTGTTGGTGACCTTTCTAGACAACCATTGTGAAACCAGGAGGGAAAAACTATACAAGGGCGGTGAAGAAGTCTCCTAAATGGAGAGATGCTAGAATGGGCATTAGTGCTGTGCCAAAAAAAATTGATACAGCAAAATATCATGACCTACTCATAAACGGGCAAACTTACAAAATCAGCGAGGGGTCAAATAATAATTTATCACTGAATTGTTTTGTGAGGTTGTTGCCAATACTCAGCTCTATTGGGCATGTCTGTTGGTAAGGGCTGATGCCGAAATCAACAGATGGCTGCATGGAATGGAAAATGACTTGGTTGTGTATGATAAAATGTAAACAGTAACAGGATACATGATATATGCCTAGACATATAGATTTCCTGAGATCCATCCCACACAGAAACTCTCCAGGCAGTGTGCTACATGTGACTGCAGAATTCTAATGTGAAAACAGCTATAACAAATTATGCAGTGAATAACACCAACCAGTTTACATTGAGCAGCACTGAACTTTGTACTGACTGTACTGTTTGTTTTAATGTCATGAAATTACAAAAAAGTGTAAACCTAAATATTTGATAAAGTATCTCCTTCCAGAAAAATGTAGGATGGGATTTAAAACTGAACTAAAATATTGTGAAATACTGACTATTAAACACACTTTTTTTCTGAGGATTCCTAAGGTAAAAATGTATTTAGATTCTTGCTCCTGTGTTTCTGACATGTTTTTCCATCTATTTTGAATGTGTTTATACAGCAACTATGAGCACATAGTCAAGGCCCACCAGAATAACCCTCAGCAGGGCAGTGAGCAGGTGTCGGATCAGGTGAAGTTCAGCGTGTTCCAGAACATCATGGATTCTCTGTTCCAGTCCTTCAGCACCTCCGTCTCCGTCAGCAGCTTTCAGGAGCTCTCCGCCTGCGTCTTCAGCTGGATTGAGGAACACTGCAAACCCCAAGTAACTACATGCATACATATGTACTTCATGAAGCACATACAATGGGGCAAAAAAGTATTTAGGTAGCGACCAATTGTGCAAGTTCTCCCACTTAAAAAGATGAGAGGCCTGTAATTTCCATCACAGCTTTACCTCAACTACGAGGGACAGAATGAGAAAAAAATCACATTTGATTTTTAAAGAATTTATTTGCAAATTATGGTGAAAATAAGTATTTGGTCAATAACCAAAGGTCATCTCAATACATTACATTTACATAATTAACATGGCCTATTTGATTATACAAGTGCTATACAAGTCCAGGACATTATTCATTGTCATTAAATGTTTCAGCATCGGCTGATGTTAAGATCTCTAAGTGCCTATGATAAGGTACGACCTAAGTAGCATATTTAATTATATTGTTGCAAGTAGTATGAACACAAGTAAGTATAAGTGTGAAACTGTGGGATCTGAAGAATGAAACCATGTATTTGATTAAAAGTCAGGGTTTTGTTGATGGGTTTAGATGCTGAGGTAGTTGCGGAACAGTACAGTTTTGAGGTGTTTCTTGAAGGTGGAGAGAGTCTCTGCAGTTCTGATGTGTCTGTGCAACTCGTTCCACCAGTGAGGGAGAAT
>JBBIGC010085448.1:0-10276 GCA_037576955.1 Lepidarchus adonis
CTCTATGGGGTTCAGATCAGGTGAGTTTGCTGCCAATCAAGCACAGTAACACCCTGGTCATTGAACCAGCTTTTGGTTCCTTTGACAGTGTGGGCAGGAGCCAAGTCCTGCTGGAAAATGAAATTAGTATCTCCATAAAGCTTGTCAGCAGAAGGAAGCATGATGTGCTCTAAGATTTCCTGGCAGATGGCTACAATGACTGTGGACTTCAGAAAACACAGTGACCAACACCAGATGACATGGCCCCAAATCATCATTGACTGTAGAAACTTCACACTGGTTTTCAAGCAACGTGGATTCTGTGCCTCTCCACTCTTCCTCCAGACTCTGGGACCTTGATTTCCAAGCGATATGCAAAATTTACATTCATCTGAAAAGAGTCTTTGGACACTGAGCAACAGTCGAGTGTTTTTTCTTCTTAGCTCAGGTAAGACGCATCTGACGTTGTCTGTGGTTCAGAAGTGACTTGACACAAGGAATGTGACATTTGTAGCCTGTGTTTAGGATTTGTCTGTGCGAAGTGGCTTGTGATGCACTGACTCCAGCCTTAGTCCACTCCTTGTGAAGCTCCCCCAATTTTGTGGCTTACCCTCCTTGTGGAGGGTGTCATTGACTGTGTTCTGGACCTCTCTCAAGTCAGCAGTCTTCCCCATGATTGTGTAGCCTTTTGACCCAGACTGAGACCATTTAATGGTTCAGGAAACCTTTGCAGGTATTTTGAGTTAATTAGCTGATTACAGTGTGACACCATGACTTTCCAAGATTTCCAGCTCTCTCACAATATTAAAATTTTCAGAGAGAGTGAAAATTGGGTTTTATTATCTGAAAGCCATAATCATTGAAATTCTAAAAAATAAAGGCTTTACATGTTTGACTTTGTGTAATGGATTTAACTTTCTGAATGGAATGTAAAGAAATATTTAACTTTTTGATGGTTTGATGGTTTTTAGATGTACCTATATAATATATATATATATATATATATATTTGCATCTGAAATCCCATGGGAGTGCACCACCCTATAACAGAATAGTCATAAAATGCCTTATGTTAAAAATACTTTTTAAGATTTTATTTTACAATCTTCTATATAATTCTTTTAAGATTGATTTTTTTTGCCAACCATTTTTGCAAGAGTCCCCCAAGTCATTAAAGCCTAAACCACTGATAAAGTACATAAATCATTTGGACACTCTGCTTTCATCAGAAGGGGACATTGGGCAAATCGTGAGCCTTTTTCCATAGATGACGTTAAGGCCAGTGCAGTTCTGCTTTAAAATGGACAGTTTAAACGGAGAGCAGGGAGTTGAAGAGGAGTCTGGCTTGAATCAGGATGATATGTCATGCAGGACATTTTTCGGCCCCAGTCCCTCTTTTAGTCTCTGTGTGTAAACAGTGTGAGCTTGCAAGCGTCAGCAGTTGTTCTCTTGCTCAGGGCTTGTCTGTCTGCAGAATCCTCTGCTTTATAACTTGCACCTATATTCTCTGTAAGTTGGAAGTTTGCAGCCAGTCTTTGAGTCTCTTTGCACTTGTCCATAATACTTGAATGCTCAGAACTCACTGTGGTGTCCTATATGATTGGAAACGTTATTGTACTTGACATGCATGCTGATCATGGTCCATGCAAAGCACCAAGAGTGGGACAGCTTTTGAATCCCAGACCACTGTGTCTGGAACTCTGGACCACTCCGGAGCCTGAAAGCAGCCAACACACCAGATGAAATGTACAACAATTTCAAACAAAGACACCCACGTGAATGCCCATAATCCCAGCAGAGGGTTGGGGGATACATGTGGGAATGTCATTGACCGTACAGTATTGATGTGCCGCTATTTGAAGTATGACCAGGTGTGCTGTATGTTACTCAAACACCTTTCTAATGGGCATGTTGCACATACTCCTTTAAAATTGGAACGGATTGGAGTTTACTTTCTTGGTGAATAAGCGATACTCATTTGGCAGGTTGTCTAACGATGTTCTCTTAAATGTTACATGTTTAGATTTTTTTTTCCTACCCCTTTCCTCACGTTTTGTGTTTTTGCGCTAAAGCATTATGGAGACTTTGCAAGGCTCTGCTGGTTTTGTTACTGTTCATTATAGGGGTAGTTTTATATAAGTATGTCATTGGGTGAGTCCTGATGTTAAACTGCATGCTTCCATGATTTCTTTTGTGTTTTTATGATTGACGTATTTACCTTGAGACTTGAACATGATGTTTCTCCTCCTGATTTTGTAAACATATTGTTTTACCATAATGGATCAAAAATACTATTAATAATAATACTGTACTGTTTGTGTCTTATATGTCCATAGTCTTGTTGAATGTACTAGGGCGACACCATGGGGGAGGGATTTGGGAATTTCATGCAGCTAGAGATTTTACATTACAAAAATGGGGCAGGTTTGTGGGCAGGCAGTAAGGATGGGGAGCTATTTGCTGGGACAGTCTGAAATGTTCAGGGATTCCAGTGTTAAGTCATGTTGCTTTCTGTTTTTCAGGAGCAGGGCATTCTTCAGGAGTATCTGCTAGCTCTTACCACCAACGAGCAACTCCTCGTGCGCACAGCTCAGGTAAGGCTACCGTACATACACTGTATTATGAATCAACATTTACCCACTTGAAGTCCTGTTTATTTGTATCTACATGTAGATGATCAAATTTATAACCAAAAAATCTAAACTCAATCAACTATTCCTCAATTAATATTGGCTCCATTAGCTCGGTGAGTGTTTTTGGTCAAAATGATGATACTATTAACATTTTTGAGCAGGTATGAGGTTGGGTGAGTATAATTTCTCAATACCATGGTCAAACAGTATAACACCTAAGCTTAATGTGTATCATATCCATATTACAGCATTATTATTTGCTTTGTTTCATAAACATGTTGACTTCGTTGTATAATCAACATTATTAAGGATTAATTGTTTGAAGCAGTTTTGTTTTAATGTAGTTTTGTGTCATGCTGTCTCTTGCGTGTTTTTTACGCAAGTATTGAGTGAGCATGAATGAACAAAGAGCTTTTTAAACCACAAGTCATAATCAGGTTGCTTTTGGCCCATGCTGCTGTTGCTCCTGTGTTAATTTAATGTGGCTTTTTATACCAGCTACACTTGGAAAGCACTACAACAGCTTTTACACACAAAGATGAAGCTTTGTGCTCTGTAGCCTCAGGCATAAAAACGAATTGTTTGTTTTTGTTTAGTCCTTTACACTTGGTAGCAAAAATGCACATATATATTCTGTGCAGTGAACAGGTTCATGTTAAAGTATAGCTTGCAGAGGCCATGGAAAATGTATGTTAAATTACAGTGGTGCTTGAAAGTTAAAACTCTGTTTTGTATAAATGTGACCTAAAGTATCATCTGATCTAGAGGAAGAAAACCTTAACCCAACCATTGTTCTATTTGGTAATGTATTTTTTGAAAAAATGATCAAATGATATATCTGTTTGTGGCAAAGAAAGTGAACTTTAAGGATTATCCCATAGGGTAAAAAACACCAGACATAGAGTGTGAGTGGGAGACCATGTTTGGTTTAAAGAACAAGGATCCACCAAAACCTAATCACATGTGCGTGAATGTACAGTATATCATGGCTTGAACAAACGAGGTATCAGAGTTGTTGATGCTCATAAAGCTGGAAAAGGTTAGAAGACTCTCTAAAGAGTTTGGAATCTACCAATAAACAGTCAGACAGATTGTGTACAAATGGAGGAAATTCAAGACCGTTGTTACCTCAACATTTTGGGGATAACTCCAACTGTAAGGGGTGTAATAGTCTGGGAGGTTAGAAAGGAACCCAGGGTAACTTCTAAGCAACTGAAAGCCTGTCTCATGTTGATGTTCCTGAGTTGATCATCAGGAGAACACTGAACAGCAATGGTGTGTGTGGCAGGGTAGCAAGGAGAAGCCACTGCTCTGCCCCAAAATATTGCTAAAGTCAAATATACGTATTACCGGTTTATATTTGTGTCCATGCTGCTGGAGGAATGGAACTTAATTTGAAAACGACAATGTACTTTCAATATATATTCATGTGTTCAATATTGAATACCATTTTTTAAAAATCTAATTAGTTTTTCAAAAAAAATAAAATTCAAGGCTGAACTGTGGGGCTGCAAAAATGATTTGAAATGGCATTTGTTGGTTTCTGTGAAAAAGGAGGAATGTAGTATTAATGAGTTTTGAAAAATTACAACCCTAACACCCCACCACCACCACCAAACCTCCTGCTTCTGTTAAGGGTAAGGCACCCAGACAGTTTGGGAACATTTTCCACCGTAATAGCCCTGGTGCACCGTTCTGTTCCCCTAACATGGAACCTTAATTAGACTGGGTTTCATCAGCCAGACATGTTATGTCCATTTCCTGTTTTGTTTTCTCATTGGTGCAATCAGACGAAATAATGACACAGTTGAGTGCAGTAACAGCTCGTTTAGTATCAGTCATTCTTTAAAATAGTCAGAGTACACGATGTCATTTTTTTATTGTTTTTCTTTTCAGTTGGTTTAACTTTGACATCATCATATGAAGCTATAACGAACTGAGCCACATTCTGAATTGCCACATGGTTGCATAAAGGTTTACATCCCTATATCTAATTCATTTTGGTCATTAAAATAAAGGACAGTAAGCAGATGTATGTCATGTTTGTTGGACCTTGCTTTTATCTATTTTTGGGCACCACATGTCCTCATTACGATAGTAGTTCCTGATCATCTGTAGATATTTCACCATGATAACATTTTGGGCCTTTGAAGTTAGGTGTTGGTGGAGCATTACTGAATTGATGGTATTACACTGGTGAAATGTCCTCACAGATCTAGTTCTGCTGAAGCATGTGTAAGCGTGGGCTGTGGTTTACTCTAATGCATTCAGTAATTAGCTCCCATTAGCCTGAGAGGTCCAGCTGATCAGATCAGCAGAGGTGTGAAGAGGGCTGCACCATGTGTGGATAATGTGTAGGATGTAGTCCGTCCCTGTGCCCCTCAGCCTTCACAGTGTTGGAGTTCTGAGCTCTGTCTTTCACTCGCTCTCTCTTTCTCCCTCCCTCTCTCTTGAGCAGCAAACAGTTTCGAGCAAATTGTTTGTTTTTTTTTAAAAAGGTTTAAGTGGACATCAGTCATTCAGGAGTGTGTGGGTGTGTCATTAATTACTGTGGGCGTGTTTTCCTTGGGTTCCCTTGGTTTTGAGGACCTCAGATGTGGAAAACAGTTTGATGGATTACCTGCAATACTTTGCATAATAATCTCAAACTCTCTCTCTCTCTCGCTCTCTCACTCACACACACACACACACACACACACACACACACACTCTTGCTCTTCCTTTTTATTTCCTTTTCCCTCAATTCTCTCTTCCCTCTTGCACTTACTGGTAATTCACCCTATCCTCCATCCTCTCTCTCTCTCTCTCTCTCTCTCTCTCTCTCTGTGCATGCGTGTGAGTGTTTTTACCTCTGTTGAAGATCTTGGGTGATGTATTAAAGGTCATGTGAAATTCTCTCTCTCTTTCTCTCTCTCTCTTATTGTGCAGGCCCTAAAGAACATCGCTGCCATCAGTCTGGCCATCAATTACCCAAATAAATCCACCAGGCTGCTGAACGTTTCTCCCTGAGTAAGGTCGAGCTGATGCTGCCAGCGCAGTGTCCTCTCACTGCCGCATTAGACCGGTGGGTAATGGGTGCACCGGGAGAGCCCCTCAGAAAGTCTTCCAGGAACATCGGCCATAAACCGGAGCCACTCCCCTGATTTATTAAAGGAGCAGAGCGGAGAGTTATCGCCCTATCATTTTTATTGTTAACGGTTGCCGATTTCAGGGGATCACAACAGAATCGTCTCCTTTCTCTTTGTATCCCTGAATTTTTTGCCTTAGATGAGACCGAGGATTCCCCAGTACGCAGGGAAGAAAGACGGGCAGCGCTTTTTTGTTTTCCCCCTCTGATTCTTTCTGTTCTTTCCTAATCCTCTCTTAATTTTTCTGCTTTACTTGAAGCCGCTCCAGTGCTTAAAACAGGTCAGTGCCAAATACGCCGCTGTTCCTTCTTCCTTTTTTACTGTTATTTATGCCCGTCTCTTTCATCACTGGAAGTTAAAAAGAACAAGATGCACCTTGGGTGAGACAATCGATCATAATGAAAGCAGGTCACCTTTCCCTGCCTCACACACCCTCTCCCGAGCTTCTCTGTGGACCCACAGCACCTAAAAATACGAGCGGCCCATGCAGACTCATCCGTCAGAGTGGCCCAAGACTTTATTGCGGACGAAACTCTGAAACGAATCAGCAGATTGGCGAAACTTCTCAGCCCAGAGAGCCACTTGAGCTGCGAGATCGTTGCGCTGTCAACACCTTCAGAAAGGGGCGAATGTAAAGGAACTGAATTTTTTTCTATTTGGGTTTGAATGTTCATGCCATTTGTACACCGCAGACTAGTAGCTACACTTGAAAAAAAATTCACGTTTTTCTCAATTTGCGCCAGTTGTCAGTTTTGTGATGTTACGTTGACATGCCATGCGAACACCACAGGCGTCCTTCAGCCTTAAAGTCGTCCCCAGACTGCAGTCGGGTCAATCCGGTAAGTGAAGCAGATAGAAAGTCCAGCGGGGGGACGAACACAAGACAGATTAGCTTCTAGTGATCTGCTTTAATGTTCTAAATCTGTCCAATGGCAGCAATGACACTAAAAGTAGGATTTGTGTGTGCGCGCACAACAGACACCACCCAAATAGAGAGAGAGTCACTTTGTCTGCTCTTGGTGAAGCACTTAGCAGTGTAATGTATCACACACACAAACATCTGCATGGTGTGTCTAACATTCAAAGCTGTTCGTGTTTTGAATAGAACCATCACTCAATATACAGATATAAACGGTGTGTATTCTCTTTGGCTGAATGTGTTTCTAAAATGAAAATGCTCCTAAGAAAGTTCTTCCAGAGGGTTTGTCTGATGAACATTTTAAAATAAATCTCTTAACGGGGTAGTTTGGTCAAAAACGCAGAATGAAAAAACATCAGTTCTAATTGATGACCACTAGCTTGTGTTCATGCTTAGCCACATTAGCGAGCTGTCATATTGTTTGTTCAAAATGATTTGGACAGATGAGCGTCCATTTAAAGGAACTGGTTTTAACAGTATGGGGAGTGACATGGTCTTGGGATTCTGTTCTGTTTTTCTCCCCAAAACCTGTAGAGCTTTTCATGGTGCACCTTATTCACATGTATGTTAATCATAATTCTCATGCTTATTTAGATTTTATTTTTATTTTAGTGGGTGTAGACAAAGCAAAGAAGATTAATGCCAAAGAAACTTTTCCTTTAAATGGGGAATTCCACCTATTTTTCTGAATTTCTGCATGGGATTACTAAGCAAAGTAATTGAGAGTGGCTTGATGTGAAATGTCTTATTGTAAAGGGACTCTATAATAAACAAGGACTGCAGTGCAACTATGGCCACTGTATAACTTCTGAGTTTTATATTTACTCTTATGGTGATGAAACAAAGGGTAAATCAAAATTTACTTTAGATACAGTTTTTATTATACACACCCACATGTAAATCTTTGCTTAGAATGTGTTTTAATTAAAAATAATAATAATAATGTAGGTCACAACCTTCACAAACCAACCACAAGCAATGTCCACATATTTGTAACCACTATGTACTCATTTTTCTTGGGGTTGCTTTTCAGACCTGTGGGGAAATACAAATTAGATCTGGGCCACTGTCATGTGTGATCTTATATCAGATCTTTATTCCATTACGGGGAATCCCATTAGTGGTCATGTGGCCTTACTAAGAACAATTAGACTGGAATTTCTTTCTTTATTAATTTTATTTAAACACATCTTTCAGTGTTTGCGGTGTTGCATTGGCAGCTAATGTGATGCTTACTGCCAATAAATGTTCAAGAATTAAAGCCTGTGGCCTGTTTTAGCCCTTTCCCCAACACTGAAGCCCTAAGAACTGACTTGGTTCGCTCATTGAGCTTTGAGCTGCTGGTTCATTCACGTGTTGACGTTCATGGTGCATGAGGATCCATTGTGTGACGTTATTGATTAGGATGTGCGTTTGCAAGTCTTTTCAAGACCGAGGTTTATTCACACTAGAGAAGGGATCTCACAAACATGACTGTGAACCGTCATAAATGGCAGATCTGTACAAAGACGGGAATTGAAAAATAAGGTGAACCGAGCATTAGAGGTGTTGCATACGTTCTAGGTTTCTGTAGAATGGAGCATTTTACATCAGACCACTCCTATTTACATTGTAACATGCAGAAATTTTCAAACACTGGTAGAAATCCAGACATGAAATGTGTGACTTTGTTTCTTCAAGAATATCAGTTGTGTCTTCTGTCAAGATAGACCTTTTAAATAAAAAAAAAAACCAAAAAAAACTTTACTCACTATTTGTTAGAGTGACAAACGAGATTCGGGTTCGTCATAGAGATCTTAGTCTTCAGTGATTTTGTTTACACACACATGCTAGTTGCGGAGCGTTAGCCGCTGTCCAGTGCCTGAGCTCCCATTTTGACATGGCTGCCAGGTGGAATTCCTGTCTCTCAAAGCCTCAGATATTAACAAATGATGTGCCTATGTTTGAAACGAAGCAATCTTAATTTAAGGTGAATCATATAAGAGAATTTCTCTGCAGTTCTATTTTTAAAAGAATTATATGGCTTGGTTTGATCTTTTTATTTTTCTTGAATGTCTTTTTTTCCCTAAAAAATACGCCATTAAAATTTAATTTGAAATTGACCTGGATTGAATGTATATAGCTGTGAATAATAGTAATAATTGCACATATAGGAGGAAAAAACCTTTCATATCAACTCTCTCCCCTAAATAAATATCAGAATTATTTAATATATTGTTCTTGATTGACACTTGACTTTGATATTGTATGTCATGGCACTTGAAAAATGATTTGAGTTTAACTGTAATTGGTTTTTAATTAAAACACTGTTATGATGCTCTGGAATGCTGTCCTGTGCTGTATTTTGCTTTTTGAAACCAGAAAAGAATATTGCAGTAAACTTTACTTTCAAGAGGAAAGCCAACATGTGTGTCTGATATCTGACATACATTTGTGCTCATAAGTTTACATACCCTGACAGATTTTATGATTTCTTAACCATTTTTTCAGAGAGTATGAATAATAACACAAAAACTTTTATTTTACTCATGGTTAGTGGTTTCCTGAAGCCATTTATTATCAATCAACTTTATCTATCATGTTTACTCTTTCCTGTAAACTCTTGGGTTCTTACATGAACTGCATGTTTGAGGATCTCCCCAGAGCGGCTCAATGAGACTAAGGTCAGAAGACAGAGATGGCCACTTCACTTTATTTTGCTGTAACTAATGACAGGTCAACTTGGCCTTGCGTTTTGGATCATTGTCATGTTGGAATGTCCCAAGTACGTCCCATGCTCAGCTTCCGGGCTGATGAGTGCAAATTTGAGTGCTCCAGTATTTTTGATAACCTACTGCATTCATCTTTCCATCAATTCTAATCAAATTTCCTGGGCCTTTGTAGGTCACACATCCCTAAAACATCAGTTATCCACCACTGTGTTTCACAGTAGGAATGGTGTACCTTTCATCATAGGCCTTGTTCCAGCACAGATTGTCTCTGTTCTGTTTGACATATTGTAAGCAGGATACTTTGTGGCATTTGCGTAGTAATGGCTTTTTTCTGGTCGACCATGCAGCCCACATAAGTGCCTCCTTATTGTGCGTCTTGAAACAGCCACACCACATTAATTGGAGTTTGAACACTCTTAGTTTGCCATTCTCAGTTTAAAAAAATATTTTCTTATGTCCCTTTCCTGTTTTATAGGCTATGTAAACTTTTGTTCAGGGTCATATGGGTAGTTTGTGTTGTCATTATGATTTAAAAAGAGTAAACAATTGTTTGACCAAAAATGGATGAAAGAAAATTGTTTGTGTTATCATGCATATTCTCTGACAAATGGCCAAGAAAACACTAATTATGTCAGGGTATGTAAACTTATGAGCACAGGTGTAACAGTAATGGTAGTCAGTGTTGTTCTCCATAGAGTTAAGCTGAAATTGCAATGATATAGCATTAGCAGGTATTTGAAAAGATTAAGTGCAGATGTGGATTTGGATGTTCAGCTATGAAGTGTGTTGTCTTTTATTTCCTGCAAATATTGTCATCCAAGTTATTAGACAAAATATATATACAGGTCCTTCTCAAAAAATTAGCATATTGTGATAAAGTTCATTATTTTCTGCAATGTACTGATAA
>JBBIGC010085459.1:0-10275 GCA_037576955.1 Lepidarchus adonis
TAATACTGTACTGCTGCATAATAATTTCATTAAATGTTGAAATGTTAATCTGGTGTTGTGGTCAATTTGTGGGCGTGGCTATTTTAAATACCACCACCGTTTTGCGTGAGGAGAATAATAGCCTGTTTCCAACAAACGCCTGTCTCTATTAAATGCCTGGTCGTCCGAATAATTTTTTAAATAGTAGCCCCTGCTACTATTAGAAGATATACGGTATCTAACATTTATAGTAGCAGCCTAATCCCCCATGGAACTTGTTGCTGTTCTATAGAGAAGAAGAGAATGTGCTTGGGATTTGTAGATTGCTCTATCCAGCTGTTAATACAACCTTTCCCCTGCACCACTTCCTTTTCCTGCGCAGGGTCAGGTCTCAGGGGACCCCCACGGACTCTGCTTTGGATGATCTCTTTGCTCTTTCAGTCGTCCTGGCTTCATGAATGCTGAGAGCGCTTGACTTCTGATGGATCATTCTGTGCTACAGCGCGAAAGCTTGTGATCAGACAGACTGTCAAACCGAGAGAGTCCAGTGAAGAAAGGAGAAGCGATTTGCTGTGCAGTGGCGTGAGTCGTTCCGAGTTTGTGAATTTGATGTGTGATTTAATGCAGAGCAGAAGCATCGCTCTCGCTAACAGTCCTGTCAGCACCAGGGGCTCAACTGAAGTGGAGCAATTATTAAACATTTTACACTGTTAACATTTTCTCTTTATCACTCTGTCATGTATTTCTGGGCTGTTTCACTCACAGCTGTTTTTAAGTAGAATGAGTAATGGATGTGGGTTGATGGGCATGCTCAGAATGGGCAAAATACTCTGCTGTGATTAAATTCCTATAATGGTATTAGGAAGTTTGGACACCCCTGGTAAAACATACATTTTGTGGATTTTCGAACTGAAAGGAAGTTAACCTCATCTGCGCCTGGAGCAAACATTAACATGCCAAATTGTACATTTTTAAAACATTTATTGTGACCCATTTTCTGAAACGAACGTTTACGTGTTACCATAGCGACCAGAGGACGTTACTCTGATCGTTGTTAGCGCATTTCAGAAAGACCCTGCTAATAAAGTTACATAATTACCCAGTGGATTCACGTTTATTATTATATTTACAAAATACCACAGTTTTTGTGTTGGTCATTTTCATGGAGTAATGTTATAAAACCTTTGTCTGAAATTGAATTCTTCAAACTTTTTTTTACTGTTGGTTATCTACTGTTAAATAGTATCTACCTAAATATATAAAGCGTAAATGGTGTAATGTTTGGCTTTATTTCACTTGAAATAAATTTCCGTGGCTTATTGTCGTATTGCAGTCTCGTTATATTAACATCGTTTATTTATTATTATTACGGCTCTACAGAATGCGGATGAACGGTCCCTTGGGTTTTGTGCTTCAGATTTGCGGTTTCATATCACTCTGCAAACAGAGTTAGCAAACATGGATGACTGTTTTAATATAAATGAAAGTATTTTCTGCGAATATGGGACATTGCAGTGCGGGGTGCAGGCTCAAATTAAAGACCAAGAAAAAGCAAAGAGGCAAAGAGTGCTGCTGAGCGATGACCAGAACGTTTTTTTTTTCTCTCAGCCCAAACCAGGAACCTATATTTTCACAAAGCTCCAATAAAATTTACTTATACAAATACTTTTTTTTTTGGCACAGAGCCGTATAATAATGAATTCTGATGGGGCAAAGAAGACTCTAATGAGAAGCATCATCACTTGCTTAGCATCAGTGACAAAAAATCCATATGTGAAGTATGTTGATGTTGATGTTTTTCACAACAGTGGAGCTGCAATGTCCTACATTCACAGCAGGATTGCTCATTTACTGTGTACATAGTTCGGGAGTGGCATGCAGTGCATGAACTGTGCTGTTCCCTTGATGTTTCATCAGACTTTCCTTGGCGTAGTTCACCAGGGATCTCCATCAACCCTGTAGCGGTGCTATGACGACAGTAACGGCTCTCATGACTCACTGTGGTAAGGAAGAACATGCACACTTGTGCACATACTTATTTCTGCTGCATTTGTCCAATGCATTATACACACACACTTCTAGATGCTTCTGGTCAGGAGATACGTCAGGTTCTTTTGTGTTGTAAAAGCTCTGACCCAGCCAGCAGTGTCTCGGATCCTATAATGCAGATGTTCTAACCACAAACGTCAAGCTCTCCCCCAAGGCAGAGGCTCAGCCCATATCTGCCACCACTGCCCTCACTTGGCCCATGCCCTCTGCCACCTGCCACTGCTAGCTTAGGGAGACTACCCTGCAAAGGCGAATACGTGCTCAAAATCAGACTTTTGCACACATGTAAACGCTCCAAGGCTTCATAGCCACTGAGAACCTGACACATTCCCTCTAAAAAGAGCCGTGTAACTAACTGATCTGACAGATTTATCTTTGAAAGTTGAAACATGCCGTTCCTCTTTGTGGAGCGTTTTATAGGGATGGCTCGTTCAGAATGTTTAAATTAAATCATTGCCAGAGGCTTTTTTTCTGCAGAGTGTAAAAGAAGATACTAAAATGTGTTGTCTTCATAGAAAACCCTGTTCCAGATTCAGTCTCTGAGGTTCTATGTAGTTCTAAACCTTTTTTTACTGTAAGCAAACACACCATCGCTATGGAAAAATTGATTGACACTTGTTTAGCCAGTCAGGTTTGTTGCTTAGCAGAAGGCTAAGACTAAAAAGTAGGAGAAACCAGACTGTTCCTTTGGTTGATTGTTAGTGGGCTGATTTTGACGGTTTTCCAACAGTTTGTAGGTCTTGCCTCATGAAAACAAACAAAACTGAAAATACATTGCATTCCACTAGGTCCCCAAGCCCTGCTTGTGTGTTTTCTACGAACTGAGCACATGATGCAGGTTTTGGGAGCGACTGGTGATCAAGTTTATTCAGAATGCCTCACAGTGTCTTTTTCAAATACATATGTTGAAATTGAATGGGCCCAGTCCTGGATGTGTGGCATTGCTTTCTTATAAACAGATGGAAATTTTGTCATTTCTGTGATGGTGCCAACAGATTCCAGGAAGAGATCAGAATTGCCACTGATGAAGATTTTATTAGACCAAAAAAATTTTTTTTTTTTTTTTGTGGAAAGGCATAAATGTTAACAATGGGATCCTGAGATAGAAGCTTAAAAGAGTTTAAAAGTCTGAGAGATTAGAAAAGAAGTGACTCAGATTGTCCCAGAGAGAGTTTGAGGTCTGATTACCTGTTGATATATTTCTGAAACTTTTAAGAGGATGTGTTCAGTGGGCGTGTCCAGGGCGTGTGTTCTGGGCGTGTCCAGAGTCATGTGACATGATGCATAGTTGACGTGTTTAAGGTGATGCATGGTCTTTAGAAATCTGTATATGTGTGTGTGTGTATGTAGGTGCATTTCAGGTCGTTTAGATAGTGTGAGAGATTGTTTATAGTTATGTGACCTCGGAGAAGAGCACAGTTCCTGATAAGTTGCTGAGCTGGAGACGGAACCTAAGAGCTGTTTCAAAAGTTTGTGTCCAATTTTAATGCGTCTGTGACTCCAGACCAGTCCTGTAACCCCAGATTCACCAAGATAAATAACGCGCGCTGTAGATAAATAATGCTCGCTGCCATGGGAATGAGTTTTGTGCTTCAGATTCGCAGTTTCATATCACTCCACCATTAGCAGAGTTGGATTACTGTTGTGGGGCGCAGACCCAATTTAAAGACTTTAAAGAGTGTGCATTGCAGCCATCCATGCTAAAGATGTTATGATGCATTCAAAAATTAATATACAAAAATTAGGCCTCTTATGGAATTTGATAACATTGCCATTTCTTTATTTATGCATCAACTAATTTGCTGTAATGTATCAAATATTTTACACATCTTTATGAAGGAAATGTATATTATTTATCCAGCTAACTCTAATCCACAGAACCGCTTCCACTGCCTGAACTTATTGTCCTTTGGACCTTCTTGAGATGTTCCTGGCATATTTTAACAATGTTTAAAGCAAGTATTTTGATTTAGATTTTACTGCCTGTAGCATCTTTGGTAAAAGAATCAGTTCAGTTATGTCTCTCGAGCCATTGAGGCAAAGCATTTGTGCTATTGATTATAAATGGCTAAAGCATTGTGAGCTCATATTTGAAGACGTCCTTCCAGAGTTTACCTAGAACCGTTATGCAGTTACCCAAGAATAGTACACAAATTAAGTCCAAGGTTGCACATGTTAAATGTAAAATTATAGCCAGTGCCAAAACATGCTGTACAGAATATTTTAGCAATCTTTGATGACATCAGACATTTATTTTGCTTTAATTCTGGCCTCAGTTTGTCTTTTTAATGCAAATAAGGTCTGAGATTTTCCTCTTAATATCTACTGATAAATACCTGGCTGTGATACTGGACTAGTTTAGCTTTGTGCTAACTCATGTCTACATTTTGGATAAGTTTCTTCTCACTAAATGGAGTGTACAAGTCTACCAGTGGTTCCTTTGATGCCTTTTACAGCAGAGGTAGGATCCCAGTAGCAGTTTCGGACCATAATTTTCTGCAAGCGGACAGTCTGTTCATTTGAAATGACTATTGGATAAGGCTCTATTTGGCTGTAATGGAGTATAGGTGATTGAAAGGGCCACACAGTGAGGTGAAAGAGAGTGTGTGTGTGTGTGTGTGTGTGTGTGTGTGTGTGTGTGTGTGTGTAGGGAAGGTACTGGACAAACTGAGGTGTTTAAATATTGAGAGTAGTGACCGTTTTGATGAGTGAAACTTCTGAGGAACTTCAGATCAAAGGTATGGAAATGAACGTATAGGGCAGGCTAGGGACAGTGGCTCAGCTGTTAACTCTCCACACCCGTAGCTTGAGTTGGAATGTTCCAGAACAAGTTCTATAGCGTTCTTGGCTCTCACAGTTAATTAAACTTGGTTTATCAATCATCGGTGATTAGTTGTCAAGCTGTGTCGACATTTTTCAGTTCTGGCCTCTACATAATTGAAAGTGTTGGTCAAAAACAAAATGATGCTCATCTTTCACATCTTGGATCTGTGTGTGTGAATGACAAAGACTCTACAAAAACATCTGCTTCAATGACACGTTATCCTGCCCATCACCTGGACATTCACTGATCACTCCTGGACATTTGGTCGGATTGTATCACTATCTTTTAAAAGGAGTTGTATGGTTCTGATACGAGCTTTCCTAGCAGTGTAAAGCTCAAATGTTCAGATTTGTAAAGAATTTGTTCAGTACATGCTTTTGCTCTAAGCTGTTTTTTTGGCTCTGCAGCTTTCTTTAAGCCTACACCACTTGGTCTTGTCAGTCTCTACACTGAGTGTCCTTATATGACATTTACACGGCCTATTGGATAGATTTTTGCTGCTCTAGCTGTGTTCAGTTGCTTGTTTTGTTGAGAAAGCTTCCTCATTTTAATAGTTCAGTTAAAGAGCACTAATGGGTGTTGAATAATTAAGTTATTTTGACAGTAGGATATTATTGTTTGATTCACATTAGGACTAAATAAAAATGGGTGCTGCAAATGTAGGGACGAGTACTGCTTAGGGATGGTGCTGCTTTGTACTGTACGATACTTTTATTAATATTCTTACTCAACACTTAATTATTATTTAGCATTGTCATTAAAAAAATACAAAAACAATTGTATTTTATAAATTTTATTTGTATTTAAAACATTGCCATTTTATTTCTTTTTAACGACTTCTCAGTCCGCAATGCATTTGTTGTATTTATTTAAATGATATACAATATCACTCACAGTTAGAAGCTGCGTATTTGCCTGGCAGGTAGGCTGTACTTGTTATATATTTGAATGTTTACTAATGCACATTAAGTAACATGATTGTGTACTAGGGGTGGGAATCGCAGGGTCTCTCACGAAACGATACGATATACGATTTGTGGTCCACAATATCGCGATAATTGATATATCGCACAACAAGTACGTATCGATATAACACAGAAATACAGGGATACTTTATGAACTTACATAAGTAACAGCAATGATATTGTTAACTTTACGATATTTGCTCTGCGACCACGATTGGAAGCACAGAGAAACCGCTACTTCAGCTTCAGAGCTTTATTTCTGTTCCACTCTGTCACTTGGTAAGTAGCGTTAGCATCATGCTAACAACATTGCTCCCCATGCCTCCTGCTCTACAGCTCTGGTTTGTGTCTACGCCCTACTACATACAACATAACACATTCTCTCAGCACGTGCAGATTTCCTCTATATTGCATAGACGTATCTTCATGTCGATCTCACACATTATACTGCACATATAAGAGCTGCTTAATATCTTTAATATCCCCCAATAACCCTCAGATATTGCGACAGAAATGAATAATTACGTGCGTTACAGTCCTAGAACTATCCTCAGAAATCAGAACTTTGTTCTATGCCGTTTCATACCTTTTATTGAATAAACTCTGTTAAAACACGATAGAAAGAAGGTGAAAACGCGTTGAGGCACGCCCGTGAAACCCGGGGGAGGGGGTGGGTGAGGGGGGGCTGTACTCACGTTCACCGGTCGCTGTAAATTCATCCAATCGCTACGAAATAAGTTCAGGAAAGAGAAGCACGGCGTCACAGAATAATCCACACTCTGTTCCAATGTTCTCAAAGCCAAACTCCCACTTTAAATATGGCTGGGGCGTCTCAGCATGAATTTAGTACTGTTTTATTTCCCAGCCCTAGCCACAGTACTGAAGTTTTTGTTTATTTTGTAGTATACTTGAAAAGCGTTTGAAGTAAAACATTTTTATCAATTGTGTATTGCTGTTAATTATCAGCAAAAAATTGCCATAATCATGACATCTATAAGTTATTTCCAGTACTGCTGTTCTCACCTGTGCTGTAAATTCAAATTGTACGTATGTTTCTGCTCACCCTCAGCCTAGACATTGGCTCTGTTTGACATTGAACCGTCCGCCTGGGTGGATGGGAAGATCCATCTTTATTGTTTATTTTGGACACGACATGCTCTCCGTGAATGCTTTCCCTGTGTGCGGTAATGCTGCGTCCAGCTTGTCTAAATACAAACATATATTTAAGACACAGTCTTCCTTCATGCAGACCGGCCTTGTTATATTAATGCAAGGTTTTAAAGAAGGCTGCTCATGGTTATAAGGTTATAATGGCGAATAATCACACCACAGAGGCTCAATTGAACTTTGTTTGTCCCCCAATTCGAATTTCCAGCAGGAAAAAATGACTGACTTTGTCTGTGGTGAAGAACGGGAAAAGCTACTGAAGGCAAATAGAAATTGATTCTCCTGACAGCTGCACATGACAAGAATGCCAAATGCTTTCTGAAGTGTTGTCTGTACTTCTAAGCTTTACGTGAGCTTTCTTCCTCTGTGGGTTAGTTTTCTCCTCTGGGCACATGCCTGTGCGGTTTTAGAGCTGTGTGCAAGCTGTAACAAACATTACCTTGTTAGCAAGAAATGTCAAACTGTTCCTGAGCAATTGTGTTTACACAAATATGGGTAAATAAATACAAAATGTAAGTAATGTGTATTCTGCCCACTAGCTATTCTCCCTCAATCTCTCAAAATTACCCCCACATCTGTTCAAATGACTGCCAACACAACAAACATTACGTTACAGATACAAGATTCAAGCAGTTATGCAACGTGTAATGAACTTAACTCCTGAATACTGTCTGTGCAATGACCTATCTAGCCAAAGTGAGAAAAGGAGATTAAATAGAAAAGGGGAATATATATATAATATCGTGAACAAGTTCAATATTTCTTAACATTGCTTTCAGAAAGTGAAATCCATGTACACATATATAACAATATATCAACAAACCTGAATGAACGTGTCAGGATGACAGATGACAGCATCCAAGCATCCCAGTTTACCAGAAAACTCTGGGTCTGCCTCTTATCTAGAACTAACAGAAGGCTTGACTAAACAAATACGTTTTTAGCCTGGACTTAAATATTGAGATTGTATCTGAGTCCCGCACAATATTTGGTAATTATTCCATAACTGCGAGGGTTTATAGGAGAAAGCTCTGCTCCCTGCTGTGACCTGGGGAACATGGGGAACCAGCAAAAGGCCTGCACCTTGTGATCTAAGTATGCGGGTGGATTATAAGGGACTAAAAGTTCACTCAGATACTGTGGTGCAAGACCAGTTAGTGCTTTATAGGTTAATATGTTATATTCAATGCAAAATCTGATCGGGAGCCAGTATAGATGTGCTCGTATTTTCTGGTTCTAGTAAGAACTCTTGCTGCTGCATTTAGGACTAACTGGAGTTTATTTATGGACCTACTAGTACATCCAGAGAATAATGCATTACAATAATCTAATCTAGAGGTAACAAAAGCATGAACAAGTTTTTCTGAGTCATGTAATGACATCATATTCCTTATTTGAGCAATATTCCTAAGATGAAAGAAGGCATCCCTAGTAATGTTATCTACATGGGCTTCAGATGAAAGACTGGGGTCAATGATCACACCAAGGTCTTTTACTGCTGTGCAAGATGAGACAGAGTGGCCTTACAGAATAACTGTGTAGTCAGAAAACTTGCTCCGAGCTGCTAGTGGTCCTATTATGAGGACTTCTGTTTTGACAGAATTTAACAGTAGGAAGTATTGAAGCATCCAATGTTTAATGTCTTTCACATATTCCTCGATTTTATTAAGCTGTTGTTTCTCACTTGGTTTTGCTGAAACATACAACTGTCTGTTATCTGCATAGCAATGGAAGTTAACTCCATGCTTTCGGGTAACATCTCCCAGAGGTAACATATACATGGAGAACAGTAATGGACCTAAAATAGAACCATGTGGAACACCAAACTTTACCTTACTATGAGCAGAGGATGGTGTACACAGTCTGATCTCCTCCATGCCACATTACAATGATGCAGTAATTCATGCAAAAGGAGGAAAAAACAAGTATTGAGTGCATAGAAATGAACATACTTTTCAGAAGCCTGACATTTCTGTTTAAAATATCCTTTTTTTGATTGATCTCATGTGATATTCTAATTTTCCGAGACAGCAAATTTTGGTCAAAATCATCAAAAATTCCAAGAAATAAAGGCTTGACATATTTCACGCTGTGTATCTATATAATCTATATAATGCATGTATTGCACTTTCTCAAAGGTATGTCAAGAAATATTGAACTTTTACTCTGATATTCTAAGTTTTTTTAGATGTACCTGTATATACAAACTACTCACAAAACAATTTCTCTGTTAAAATGTGGCATTTTCTCTCCTGGGTGTTTAAATAAAATGTAAATATTTAAAAGATTTACATCATGAACTTCCTTGTGTATCATTACTTCTGTCTATGTAAGTGAAAACATCTGATATGAGGTTATAACACGTTTGTTTCTTGGTATCTTTGGGACGTTTGAACAAAGGTTTAAAAATATGGTGGAAAAATTTTAAATGGTGGAAAATTTTGAACATTTTAATCGCTAAGTGTAGTATTGCAAAATAGTGTCCCAGTGTATTTAGTGACTGTAAAGGGCTGTTTGGGCCAGCTCCACCATGCAGAGAACTTTTAGGGCTGAACTGATTTATGATGCGAGGGAAATGCTACTGTCATTCATGATGCGAGCTGACACACCCACATAGTCCTGAGCATGCAGCACCTCCGTATTTTTGGCACCTTTAACTCAGGTATGTATGACGCTCCACTTTTTGCCATTTTGAAATTTACAGTCTGCAGACCATCTGTTTCTCTGCATCATTCATTAGCCTCTTTTATTAGCCACAGGATACACCAGCAGTAAACAGTTATTAGGAATTATTTTGGTGGATAATCATTTTAAGCATGTGTGTGTGTGTGTGTGTGACCAATGTGGTAAAGGTGGATCAACAATTGAACAGATGGTAAATAAAATGGAAATGAATTTGAATATGACTTTAGTAAATGTGTATTCTGTGGTATATTTTCAGAATTAAAACATATATTTTAAGCATGTGAACCATGTTCATTGGGGTTTTAATAGAAATTTCAATACTTAAACCACATGACCGCAGTATTGCTTTTATGGAGCAGTGATGTTATTTGTGTTCTAATGCTGGGAAGCTCAGCTTCTGGATTCTTGCAAAGGCATGACACTAGCTTGGGCTTCTGGGATTTAAGGCCTAAACCCCCAGTGAGAGCAAGTGGGATGTGGCCAGACGAGTTAAACTGGGAAGAGAATGTTTGCTCTCTGGTGCATCAGAAGTGTGTGTGTGAGTGTGTGTGAGTGTGTGTGAGTGTGTGTGAGTGTGTGTGAGTGTGTGTGAGTGTGTGTGAGTGT